>PVKH010008328.1:0-19571 GCA_004027955.1 Chaetophractus vellerosus | reverse complement strand
ATCTAAATTTTTTTGTTTTATTAAAAACAAAGTATGGGGGCGGCCGTATAGCCCAGTGGATAGGGTGCCGGTATACCACATGGGAGGCCCTGGGTTCAGTTCCCGGGGACCTCTCCTAGAGGACAGACTGCCTTGAGAAGGGCAAGCCGCCATGGGCGGGCAGAGCCGCCATGGGCAGGGCAAAAAGCTGCCATGGACAGGGAAAAGCCGCCACGGGCAGGGCAGGTCGCCCGCGAACGGAGCGCAGCCAGCCATCTGTGAACTGAAGCGGAACCAGCTGTGAATGGAAGCAGAAGCCACCCACAAGCGGGGCAAAGCTGCCTGCGCGGTGACCGGTCTCGGCGCTTCGCCGCAACGGGGGGAGACAAAGCGGACAGAGAGGAACACAAGAATGGACACACAGCAAGAGCAAGCAGAAGGTGTGTGTGTGGGGGAATGTAATTTAAAAAAAAACAAAAACAAAGTATGAAAATAAACCTAAAAAGAAACCCAATGCAATGGTATGCTTACCTTGCGAGCAAAATCTCCTTTTCCTTTACTGTAGGCTTTGTTCTCAAGGAAGTCATACACATAGTGGGCCAAAGCTGGTGAGGCTTTCATCATTTCAGGAGTTAATAACAACTAACGGGGGAAAAAAGGTATCTTAAATTGGTAAGACACTAGAAATTAAATATTGTTTATAATTTCATTTGTAGAATGTTAAGAATGTAAAGATTTTAATTTTATATTTAAAAATCAATATTTACTTTTCTATGATCAAGGTTTATAGCTTATACAAGAAGATCCAACTTTAAAAAAACCTGCTATGTTATTCACATAACCATTCTAAAGTTAGCATAATAGAAAGCACATAAAATAGTCTAGACTAAGACTTTCAGGTGTTAAAAAGAAGTCCCAAAAAACAAATTATTATTGCTTTCATAACTGCTAATGATATAACTTAATATGCTAGCTTAGTTCCTTCTATGGTATATGACTTGCCATATTGAGTTCATTAGTTAACAACACAGCACAACCACATTTAAATGATACATTTATGGCACTAGATTTGGAGGAGGTGGTCACTTTTTAAATCTTATCAAGAATTGATACAGATTTTGATAGAATTGAAGTATGAATAAAACCAAAATTTCTGACAAGTCATAGAAATGATATTGTACATTCAGCTTTAAGCCAGGAGACAACAAAGGTGAATAATTTCGGAGATTTTTGTTTTGCTATTATAACAAACCCAATCAAAGTTATAAATATTTAAGAGAGGGAGAGAAAGCATTCAAACAAAATATACAGCATAGTATTAGGTAGGTTTCCCTAAATTCTAAGACAGGATTCTATAAACTTTTTCTGTAAAGATCAAAATAGTAATTATTTTACATTTTGTGGTCCAAACAGTCTCTGCTGCAAATACTCAGCTCTATTGCTCTAGGGCAAAAGGTGCCATAGATCACAGAAAATGAACGGGTGTGCCTAGGCTCTAATAAAACTATTAATAAAAACACATAGTGAGCTGGATTTGGTGTGCAGGCTCTAGTTTGTTGACCCCTATTCTAGAGGGTGGAGTGGGAAGCTACACAATGGAATACCACTATTTCTGAGCTGATGCCTTGTAAAATACATGAGAAAACTTTATGAACCAATAACTAGTACACAAAACTATAGTGAAATCATTATTATATCTGCATTTGGGTAAACAGATATAAAACAAAGTTATTTCTGTGAATCCTAACAGTTTACGCAGTAAGTAACCTGTGAGACATACTTTGCTATTCCAGAAGAGAAAGCTTCATGCCCAGGATGTTATATATTAGAAATAGTTCCTTCATTCTATTCTTCTCTAGAATTATCCTATAATTTTAGGAGCCTTAGAATCATTTTGGGCCATGGGAGGCAGCTACAAAAGCATTTCTGAGATTAAAACCTGCTAGCTTCATTCAGATACATCATAAACACCCACTATCTACTGAATTGGAAATATTTAACTGTTTAGTCTACCATAAAATACCTAGATTTTACAGTAATCTGGCATGGATGTGTGTGTATTGCACTCAACATGGAAGAAGCTACATCTTTAACACTGAGGGTCCAGAAAAATTCCAGGTTAATTATAAACAAAGAAACAATGTTTATAAAATACTAAGCAGACTGCATAGAACATCCAACATGCAGCTCAAAAGTTGCTATTCTATTAAAACTTAAAAAAATCCTTTAATAAAGAATCTGCTATAACTCTGTGCTATTTTAAATAAAAATCTAAAGGTAGTAATACATGGACTCACCTGCAAATATGCATTTAGATCCTTTTTCCTCTTTTCTAAAAAATCTCTATCCATATTATTAAAAGTTTTTTTACCAGGAAGCTTCAATATACTTGATAGATTTTCAAACTAGAAGACAAAATATATTCAATAGCCTTCCTCAGTTTTTCACAAAAAGAGAAGAATCTCCCAAGTGCCATTTCTCTACATATCAAAAGCATACCGAATGGATAATTTTGCAATATATTTTATTATTTTAAACAAAACTCTGAAAATAGAAAAATATTGTCCAAATATGTGTCCAAGCATGTCCAAAACACAGTTCTAATGTTATTTACTATAAAGAAGTACTTTCAATCAAGAATGACAAATGTGGCCAATTGATGAAACTGGGCTATAGGCACATAGGATTTCATTATATTCTCTCTAAATGTTGAGACTGTTCAAAATTTGTAACAGAAAAGTTTAAAAAAACATTTTCCTTAACAACACTTTGACTTGTCAATAAAGTATTGGCAAATAAAAATCTAATAAATGCATTTTTAATATCAATGAGTTCAAATCAATTAACCATTATAATAGCTAATGATTAAAAGTAGAAAAGGAGAATTTCAAAATATAGGTAGCAGGTATATTACAACTCCAGATATACAACTATAATGTAACTCTCATACTTCTTTGCTGCCAACACCTTGAAAAAGAAACTCAGATTATACAAAGAAAAAAATAATAATGAGGAGCCATTAGCATGTACCATATCTTCATAAAATCACAAATACAAAGTAAGTGTGTGTGTGTGTGTGTGTGTGTGTATATATATAATAAGTCCAGTATTTACAGACTTAACATTTGGGTGTACCTTCAAAGGTCTCCAATATGTACTAACCTGTGCTATGCTTTCCAAAGATTTAAACCATGCTAGCTGCTGAAATAGTATAAGGGCAAAGTCATTTAGCTAGTGACTGTATCTGGCCGATAGTACATGAAACTTAAAGTAGCCTCAATGCTTTTTAAATTTTTTTTACTGTTTTATTAGAGAAGTTGGAGGTTTACAGAAAAATTACTCAGAAAATAGAGGTCCCATATACACCCCCCTTTATTAACACCAAGCACTGGTTTATCACAAGTGATGAAAGAACATTATAATAATAATTATTAATATAATTATTATAATTGTACTACTAACTATAGTCCATGGTTTATATTAGAGTTCAGTGAGTTGTATAGCCCTACTTTTTAAAAATTCTTATTCTATTAACATATATACACTTAAAATTTCCTCTTTTTAACTAAATTCAAATATAAGCCTCACTGCTTTTCCCATGTGATATATATCCTGAAGTAAAATATTTTCAGCATCATTCTTTGCTCTTAAAAAATTAATGGTACACTATAAAAATGTGCTTTCATCAACTCTAACAAATGTACCACACCAGTGCAAGGTGTTAATAATAGGGTAGCATATGGGAATCCTGTATTTTATACATGATTGTTCTGTAAGCCCACAACTTCTCTAATAAAAAATAAAAAGATAATTAATGATTCTATAAAGAAAACTAATTCCTACTGCAGAGATTAAAGAGAAGAGGACATTAAGAGGCTTAAGATAATTTTCAGCCAAAAAAATGGAAGATTCTGATTTTTAAAAAGGATGGAAGCAATTTACAGGGAAAATGTTATGCTACAGAGATATTTAAAATATGATGATTCATGAAAATATTAGGATGGGTCCTCTTTGACTATCAAATGTCCACTGGAGTATACCTGATTATATGAATTAAAATTGAAAAGTATCATACCTTATGGAAGTAAATGTATTCTTTCAAGGTTCCTAAAGAACATTTCCTGGAATATTATATATGTATATTATCTTAAAATACAAACTCAATTTTGCAGAATGCAAAGTTTATTCTGGAAATAACAAAATAATACCAGAATATGAATGGGTCTATTAAGACAATTGATTTCAGCAACTTTAAAATAGTGAACTTACTAATAAAAACATATTAAGCATCAAAATATTGTTTGTTTTTTAAAAAGTCTAAATCCTTAAAACAAAGAAACTCCATTTGTAATAAAGTTATCTGTATGGAACACAAACATATGACCAATAGTTTTCTCAAATATTGTCATTATAAAAGCCAGAAACAAACAGGGGGGTTTTATATTCTATAGACACTC
Source organism: Chaetophractus vellerosus (assembly GCA_004027955.1). Lineage (NCBI taxonomy): Eukaryota > Metazoa > Chordata > Mammalia > Cingulata > Chlamyphoridae > Chaetophractus > Chaetophractus vellerosus. Next base: position 15,135 of record PVKH010008328.1, on the reverse strand, counting down.
ATTACAAGCTTGGTATTTAAATGACTATATGTAAGTACAAGTAAAAGGTAGCACATTCCCTGAAAAGTAATATAATTCCTTCTGTAAAAAATTGATTGAAAATATGTTTAAAGGTATGCAAAAGAAATTAATTTGCCTAAAAATAAAAACTCATAAATTAAGAGTGTTTCAATGTTTACAAAGGACTCAAATACTGTACCATATATAAATCACAGATCCCAAAATCAAAGATTTTATCTTTCTTCATTAAACATTTCAGATTTAGTTTCCTAATTATAATACTGGATAATTTAAAGAGGGAAATTTAAAGAGCAGGCTTGAAATTTTACATTAGAAGGATTGAAAATTCTTCATATCCAGGCATATTAGCATATATAAATACTGTCACACAACTACCTTAATGAATACTCAATATTATTTGACTCACTACTGCTTTATCTACACTTATGTATAATTCACCTAATAAAACATAAATACACAATATCTACTATAATATAAGCTGGAAAGCAAGAACTTGGCCTGTTTTGTTCACTGTTATATCCCTAGCACACAGAACAGTGAAAACAGAACATGCTCAATAATTATTTGTTGAATGAACAGACAGTTCAGGTACTAAAATAATATGACATTTAACGTTTTAATTATTTTCTTTTAATTTTATATATTTTTTCATCAAACAAAATCAGACTACTAAAAATTAAGAGAAACAAATGATAGTTCATATATTTAGACTGGAAAAAAGTTCAAGTCACAAATTAAACAAAATGACAACCTTTTAAAATAATTTTACTACTTTAAGAGCTCTACGGAGTTAACATTTATACATGGCAAAATGAATTACAAGCCATTGCATTTTTCTTCCAATATTTTATCAGGGATTTGAGTTTTGAAAATATAGATATGGCAGAACTAAAAGGCAAACAGACTGGGTCTTAATTACAAGCACATAGTATTTTCCTTAAACCTACAATTTCACTTGCAAGCTTAGCTGTTAATTTCTTAAGCTCTGTGAGCAATCTACACACTCAAGCTTAAGTAATTTTATAAGAAACACAAAGTCAAAACATGTTCACTCTGTTTCAAAAATTAACTGTGCCATACCAATTTCATTTAATTTTAGGTGCTGGATTTACAAAGGAAATTTCTGTATAGACTGTCCTATTAAAGCTTTCTGTATGTTCTTCACTTATATTTGTCAATATGCAGACATAATATTTACAGTGTTTGCCAAGAATGACTCAATAGTAAGAAAATGACAATTACCTACACAAAGAAATTTTCATATTAAACCAAATTCCCATTAACTTTCAAGTGAATAAAACTACTCTTAGAATCAAAATTACTTTAAAAATTGTCATGTTTGATTAAAGTATTGAGAAGGAAAAGATACATGGACTATATTCTTTAAAAACAATATCTATATACATATTTAAAAGTAAAGGAAGAAAAAAAAGTTCTTTTACCTCTACAAAAGAATCAAGTTAAACATGAAAAAAAAAAAGATCTATTCAACAACAAGAACAGAACAGACATATCAAAAATTATTACTTAATTATGATTGTAATTCAAAATAGTCCTTTTAACATGGGCGTCAGGAATCAAAACTAACCTTTGGTTTTAAATCACTTTTAAACACTTAAGAGTTCACCTCACTCTATCCATATTTTAATGATATTATCATGGCACTAATCATATTTTTTCTATTATCTTAACTGAGAAAGATATTTTCTGATTACTGAAATGGTACAGTATCATCTCAAGGAACCCACCTAATCAGGTGTCAATTTAATTATGATTATTTTTAATGGTTTAATACTAGTGTATGTTAAAAACCTTGAATGAGTCAAAGATTGTCAAGAGTTAAATTACTTAGGTCACCCAGTCCAATTAATCTGGAGGAGAGTTCATTTTTTCTAAGTTAAGGAGAAAATAAAATATTTAATAAAAAATAGGATAGGGACATAAATTCTTTATATTTGTTAACTTTAATAAGAGTCCTTATCATTGCTTCTATAAAACAAGACAGTTGTATTTATTAAGAATTTTAAAATATTATTTGGTTCATGTTAAATTTATTTTAGATTATGGTTCAAAATAACTTAAGTAATGGATCAAGGACTTAACTAGTACACTGTTGGAATAGGCTGCATTTAAAAGATCCATACCTCCAAATTAGGTCCCCAAAATGTCCTACAGTGATCCCATTCCTATTTAAAACCAAACCCAAAATACCTTGGAAAAGCACAATACAAATACATGAATAATTAAATCAGAGTGATATATTCATTTTATGGTATACAGCTGATATTTTGCCACTAGACCACAATGGTTAGGACTTAGGCAGTATCTGATTTATTGGTTAAATTCTCATAATCATTCTAACATTTATGCTGATTATACAAAAAATTCTTACCTTATTTTCATTCCTTAGTTTTGGTCATTACCTAAGCATCCTCAGAACTATTTAGAACCAAACATCAAATCAAGAACCAATGTAAAATACATAAGCTTTAAAAACCTCATTACCTGTTCAGTGATTCTCATGTGGAAGTCATGGAAGTCACTATAACGACGATAGGTTTTCCACATCTCCTCACTGTTTAGATTGCGCCGGTGTACAGTAATGGCATATAATGCATATGTCTTGCCATGATCATTACAAACGCCTGCCACAGCATATGGGTCATAGTCAGCATATACTAGTCATTTCAAACAAAATGAAGAGGAACAAAAGACACAAAAAGGAGGAAGATGAAGAACAAAAACAAAAAAGACAACATGTAATGAAGAAGAATTGAAATGACAGACTGAGACAAAGGATGTCACCAAAAGATAAATCCCTACCCTATACATCACATCCATAAGGTATTATAAATGATGGCTATATTATAAAATAAACTAATGGCTTATAATGACACTACAAAGTACACAGTGAAGTCTATTTTGAACTCTCTTCCCAAAGAAATTTTACCTATTATGAATTATGGTGCCACAGCACCAACTGAAGGTACAGCATTACAATCTTTCAATAGAACAAAAATAACAGAAACAAACAAAACAATACCCTTTTATATTAGCCTTCTCTATTTAGTTGTATTTCAATTAAAATATGTTTCACTAAACAGCACAAGTCACAAAATAAGATTTATCTATTCTCTAGCATTCTTTTTCTTTTATACGATATTTAACATACAAAGGTAGTTTATTCTGGGTTTTTTTTTTTTAAGGCATTTTCCTTTTGATTTGCCACATATCATCTAAGTTAGATGGTCTTAAAAAATCAAAACCTGTTCCCATTTTGTACCAATCTTAAGTAAGGAGAGGCATTTTGAATCTTTTTTCTATAATTTGTCTTTCCTATTTTCCATTTCTTCATCTCTCTGTGCTGTATTCTACTCTAGATCATTTCCTCAGGTCTCTAAGAGTTTAGTTTCTCATCTATATATGGACTATTTTTAAAACCATCCACTGACCTTAATTTCAATTGCTGTACTTTTTCATATCTAGAATTTTTATATATTCTTTTTTCATACTGCTGTATTCTTGACTTTGGATCATATTCCCTACTTTAGCTCTCTGAACTTTTATAGCAGACTTAAAGTCAATTTCAGATTGTCATCTCCAAGTTCTTAAGATGTGAAAATTATCTTAACCTTAACATTCCTTGTCCTTTCCCTGGTAGGTAGGCTAAGGTTCTGTAGTTTCCCTTTCACAGTGAGCTGCCCTTTGTGATTCTGGGCTTTATCTTTATACAAAGGACTCGGTTCCAACTTCCAATGAGTTGGTCAAACCTGCCTCTTCTTTCCTTGAGGACATTAAACTGTTATCAAAATCAAGACTGCAGTATTTATGCTCCCATGAGTCTCTTAGTTTCAAATCCTCAATGCTTCCCCAAATGTGATTCTCTCATGGTCTATGGTACCTGTGGATTTTCCCCCTTTAGCTATTTTTATTATATTGTTTTTGAAGAAAACTTTTTTTAGTTTGTATATAATTAGGCAAATAAGAGTATGTGTAGATTCTTAGTAAATTATTTCAATCACTTAAATAAAGCTAGACACCAATATTGGCTCATATAGTTGGACAGACACCTCTCAGGTTTTTACCAAAAGCTTCCCAACATTTGTGCTTTTTACTCAAAATTGTCTTTTATTCCCTTTCCACCTAATATCATTGTTCTTCATTTGACAAAATACAAGACCAGGAATAGACTTTGTCATCTTGTTCTACAGAGGCATTAACAGGGGGTGGCAAAATTATTCACTGTTTACCTCTTCCAATCACATTTCTCTTGGACACCTATGTAGAACAAACAGCATCACACTTTTTCACCATTAGAGAACCACCATTTCTCAAAGGAGTTAGCATGGCAACAAGGGAATGGTGTTTTATCTATTATGTTCAAGATAGGTTTGAGAAAGGAAAATAGAAAACAGAGGTCCATTAGGCAATCAACCATAACCAATCAGGGTTAGCAAGACCAAGAAGAATAGCAAGGAACAGAAAAAGAGAAGAGAAGAATTTAAGAAAGCATTATAGGCAGAGAAGATCATGACCAGGGTATATGCACAATAGGAATAATGAGGTTATGATAAAAGAAATGCAGAAAACAGAAAGGTAATTTGATTTTAAAATAAGACAATAAGGTTACAAATATTGATTTTGAGATGATGATATTTTAGAGGAAATGGCTAGCACATTGTTTTCACTAGTCCAGTGTTACTCACAACAGGTGATCTGCAAATTATTTTACTAATCCATATCCTCGTCACTAAGTATATTATTAAATTTAGCCATTACTTTTTAAAAAAGATTTCTTGATGAATGAGGCAGTGTGCACTAACCCACAGATCACTCTTTGAGTAGCACTGTACTATGTAAGTTCTACTTAGAGTAATAGAAATGTTAAGGATAGAAGGATCCAGAATCAAAGAAACTCTGGAGCCCAAATGATAAAATATTTATTGAACAAAATTAATGTATAACGCCTCTCATGTAACAGGAGTTTTATTAATATTTACTAATGTAATTTTCCCATAACAACCGAATGAGGTAGGTACTACTATTATGATCCCAATTTACAGATGAGGAAATTGAGGTAAAGAGATAAAGAAACTCATTCAAGTTCATCCAACTATTAAGTGATAGAGCTGGGATTGGAACCCAAGCAATTGGTCAAAAAGCTGTCCTCTTAACCACTATAACATGTATTGTTTCGGTATCTATACATTGAGTTTATTCTGAGAAAAATTAGAATTCATCAAAAAGGCCTAGCACAGTGATTCTACACATATTAAGAATCTAGTAAATAAAAGTTGAATGAAAAAAAAAAAACAAAACAAAAAAACGGACCATACAGCTGAAAATTAGAATCCTCAGAGAAGGGAAAGATCAAAATTAGAAATATAGACATAAACGTCTTCCTCTAGACATAAAAGTTTATGGTCTCTAAAAAAATAAAAATAAAGGGATAACTATTAAACATTTGTATTTTAAGAAAGACTCTCACATTTGGAAATTAAGCCCACAAAGAAAATAGAGAATTTTTAAAAAACTGAAAAATTTTAGGGAAAAATTGGGACAACTATACCAAAAGCTAAAATGAAAAGCAAAAAGACCTCTGATTTTACTGACAAGAGGATTACCTAAAGACCTTTAAGCACTGAAGTAAAGTATGCACCAACTACTTGTAAAACAAAGAAACAAAACAATGGCAAAAAATAAATTGAAGCAGCAATTATAGATAACTTATCCCAGAAATCTGGCAGGGAACAGAATGCAAAATCAGACTTCAGCTTCAGTGAGAAACAAAACAAAACAAATCTTTAAAAATAAAGTAATAAATACAAATTGGTATCTTTTAAACTATACTTATACTACAAAATCTCTTTTTAGTATCTAAAACAAGCATGAAATTGAACTGAGGTATATACTTCAGAATGTTTATACTAAATTATATAATCTGACAAACACACTCCTATATTCTAGAAATAATGAGAGGCCATATAATAAAATCATCATTATCTAACACACACTGGCATTGGGTTCACTGGCAACAATGGAAATGGATTATTTTTCTCAGTTCACTAACCAATCTGCGTGTATGCTGACCGAGTCATAAAGTCTCAGAGGTTTCTCACCTCCGCATCCAAGTATTTCTTGAAGATCTGCAAATTCCTATATACGAAGCATCCCAGTTACCTAAGAGTATGACTTTGCAAGTATGAAAACAAATATTGAACAAAAATTTCCCTCAAAACGGTTTACTAAGAATTTTGTGGACAAGTATCAGCTAGACTCAAACATAAAGAGGAAAAGATTGGTTTCAGAGTTTATTAGAAATGACAAGACATTTAGAATCTAAGCATTTTTCAAATGTTAATAGTGACAAGTTTAGAGGAAATAACAAAATACACAATCAAATGATTTTCATAGAATTTAAAGAAGCCAAGAACATGTTGCAGAGAAAAAAAAGTAACTTAAAAAATATGACTACAGAACTGGAAAAAAAAAAGTTTTAAAAAATAAATATGGAAAATTTAGGGATAATAGTTTTTTAAGTAAAATTTATACAACAAAGTCTCTTACCAGTGTCTGAAATGTAAGCATGAAGTTGTACTGAGTCATCAGAAGATACATTTGACAGGTCATCTAAAGACTGGGGGTGCGTGAGGATGGGGAAAAACAAGAAATGAACATTTAAAATTTTATAGGAAAAAAAGTTAATTCTACATTATATACGTATTACTCATCTTTACCCTATGTAAGCCTTATATTATTTGTGTCTCCCCACTTCAACAGTTATCCTCTACATTTCTACTACCAGGAAAGAGAAAAGTCAAGATTAAGAGAACATAAAGCAAATTAATTTAGTTATCAACTTAATACATCTGATTATTTCTTCTTTCATTGCTTGTCCATATAATGCAACTCACTACTTACCAATTAGATCCAATACTTGTCAACAAAATAAAAACAATGGGTAAAAATAAGTACATATTCTTAAGCTAACATTTTAATTTTTTTAAAGATTTATTTATTTCTTCCCCTCCCCCCCTTGTTTGCACTTGCTGTCTGCTCTGTGTCTGTTCAATGTGTGCTCATCTTTTTAGGAGGCACCAGTAACCAAACCCCAGACCTCCCATGTGGAGGGGGGGCGCCCAATGGCTTGAGCCACCTCTGCATCCTTATTTTTTTTTAAATTCTTCAACTTAACATTTTATGAATTTTGACAAGTTTAGTTCATTTAGAGTCCTTATCTATAAAATGAGAGTATTTATAGTAATCAACTTACAGGATTCTACAAGGATTAAATGAGAAGACATAAAACATTTATAAGATTGCCTAACCAACAACTGTTAGTTATTATTGATTATTTATTAAATGAAGTGAATCCATAGACTATGATAGATTTTAAATGATTTTCAAAAAAATTCACGAATGAAATTATTACTGACTCAGAATGAATATTTTATAACTTCAGTCTTTGTATTAAATTTTTTGTTTTTTACTTATACATATACCCATACATACATAGAAGGAAACATAATCATACAATGTAGGCAAACTGCAGAAAAGTCTGCTATTAACATAGTAGGCCTAAGGCTGATCTTATTAGAAAGGCCTGCTTGGAAGGTTAGCCCTTGACTAGCATCTGAGAATTTGGATTTAGGGAGTTCCCACCCTTCTGTGCTAAGAGCGATTGTGCCTAAAAACTGTACAAACAATGCAGTTCATGCTGAGCACCTGCTTTCCTTCTGGAAGTCTGGAATTTTGGCATGTGCTAGGCAGAGGGTACCTGCATGCCATGTCCCCAGTAAAAATCCTGGGCAATGAGTCTTTAACGAGCTTCCCTGGTTGGCAACATTTCACAGGAGTTGTCACAGTTTGCTGAGGGAATTAAGCAAATCATGTGACTCTCCTGGAAGAAGACACTTAGAAGCTAATGCCTAGATTCCTCCGGACATTGCCCCATGCACATTTTCCTTTTTTTTGATTTTGCTTTTTACTCTTTTTCTGTAATAAATCATAGCTGTGAGCACGACTGTATGCTGAGTCCCGTGAGTCCTCCTAGCAAATAACTGAACCTCCAATGGTCTTGGGAACCCCCTGACCGATAGACATTATACGATTCAGACATATATCACATGTGATATTACCAATTACTACCAAAAAGTCATCTAAATGACTGAAATGCAGCCATGCATATGACATAAAGCCATTTAAATCAACACAACTGTCTTCTAAGAAAACTAAAGAATGATCATAAGAGAAGCAAAATGTGGTACACTTCCCTACAGATGACACCCAGGACTTTTATGATCATGTGCAGTAGAAGAATCATTATATTAAATTAAGTCCAGTCCTGGATCCACCACTGATACCTTAAGAGATTTATCAATTAGTTTTCCTGTATCTCAGTTTTCCCAGTGGTTTAGTGGTGTTAAAATAGCTGTTCTACTTTCTGACAGCATAAAATGTGAATGAAAATACTTTGAAAAGAAATAGAATGCACTTATTTTTAAGTAGACGTGGGTTACAATAAAACATTTTGATAGAAACAACAATTCTTTGCTTTATTATTATTTGTACATGAAAGATAGAAACCTCACAGGAATTGGAATTCTCTATCAAATTTAGATTATAGTCTATTGTGATTTTGCCCAATTACAAGCTAGCACAGGGAAAATAAAATAATCAACTTTGTTAAAAAATTATTTATGGTAACCTTACCTTGTAGATAACATTTAAAAAGCTAGATGCTACTTACTTACTTGAAACATGCTAGCATCTCATACTATGCAACCCAGGTGAAAATATCCACTACAAAGTAATTGCTAACCAAATCCAAAAGCAAATTAAAAGAATGATACACCACGATCAAGTGGATTTTATACCAAGTATGCAAGCGTGGGGATCAACACAAGAAAATCAATCAGTATAATACAACACATAAATAAACTGAAGAAAAATCACATGATCATCTCAATTGACAAAGAAAAGGCATATGACAAAATACAGTATCCTTTTCTGATTTTAAAAAAAAAAAAAAAAAAAACACTCCAAAAGACAAGAATAGAAGAAAACTTTCTCAACAAAGTAAAGTGCATACCCAAAAAAACCCAAAGCTAACACTGTACTCAATGGTGAAAGACTGAAAGCTATCCTGCTGAGACCTGGAGTAAGACAAGGATGCCCACTGTCACTACTGTGATTCAATATTGTGCTAGAAGTTCTAGCTAGAGCAATTAGGCATGAAAAAGAAAATAAAGACACTCAAATAGGAAAGAAAGAAGTAGAACTTCTGCTATTCACTGATGATCTGATCTTATATACATCTAGAAAATCCTGAAAAATCCACAAAAAAGCTACTAGAATTAATAGACGTCTTCCGCAAAGGGGTGGGATACAAGATTAATATGCAAAAACCAGTAGTGTTTCTGTACACTATTAATGAGCAATTTGAGGACGAAGTCAGAAAAAAATTCCATTTACAATAGCAACTAAAAGAACCAAATATTTAGGAATAAACTTAACCAAGGACACAAAGGACATGGATCCAGAAAACTACAAACACTGCTAAATGAAACCAAAGAAAACCTAAATAAATGCAAGGACATTCCATGTTTATCATGGACAGAAAGAATAAATATTGTTAAGATGTCAATTCTACCTAAACTAATTTAGAGTCAATGCAATCCCAATAAAAATTCTAACAGCCTTTTTTATTGAAATGGGAAAGCCAATTATCAAATTTATTTGGAAGGATATGGGACCCTGAATAGCCAAATATGTTTTTAAAAGGAAGAATAAAGTTGGAGTGCTCTCATTTCCTGACTTTAAAGCATATTACTTAGCTACAGCTGTAAAAACAGTATGGTACTGGCATAAAGACAGACATGTTGACCAAGAGCACTAAACCAAGAATTCAGAAACAGACCCTCTCATCTATGGTCAAGTGATTTTTGATAAGACTATCAAACCCACTGAGTTGTGTCAGAACAGTCTGATCAACAAATGGTACTGGGAGAACTGGATATCCACAGCTAAAACAAAGAAGGAGGACCCCTATCTCACACTTATACAAAAAATTAACTCAAAATGGATCAAGGACCTAAATAAAAAAGTGACAACCATAAAACTCCTAGAAGAAAATGTAGGGAAACATCTTCAAGGTCTTGTGGTAGGTAGTAGCATCTTAAACCTTATACCTAAAGCACAAGCAATAAAAGGAAAAAAAAAAAAGATAACTGAGACCTCCTAAAAATTAAACACTTTTATGCTTCAAATGACTTTAAGAAGGTATAAAGGCAGCCTACTCAATGGGAGAAAATTTTCAGAAACTATATATCCAATAAAAGTTTGATCTCCGTGTAATATAAAGATATCGTACAACAACGATAAAAAGACAAGCAACCCAGTTTAAAAAATGGGCAAAAGACTTGAAAAGAAATTTTTCCAAAGAGGAAATACAAATGGTCAAAAGAGCACATGAAAAGATGCTCAACATCACTAGCTATTAGAGAAATACAGATTAAAACTACAATAAGATACCATTCTATGCCTTACAGAATGGCCATACTTAAAAAGGTGGACAACTACAAGTGCTGGAGAGGATGTGGAGAAATGGGAACACTCCTTCAATGTTGGCTGCAATGTAAAATGTGCAGCCTCTGTGAAGGACAGTTTGGAGGTTCCTCAGAAAGCTAAATATAGAACTGCGATATGATCCGGCATTCTCACTACAAGGAATATATTCAGAAGAACTGAAAGCAAGGATGTGAAGATATTTGCACACCGATGTTCACAGCGGCATTCTTCACAAATTCTAAAAGACATAAACAATCCAAGTATCCATCAACTGGTGAATGGATAAACAAAATATGGTGTGTGTATATATATATATATATATACAATAGAATACTATTCAGCTGTAAAAAGAAATGAACTTAGGATGGATATGACAACATGGATGAACCTTGAGGACATTATGTTGAGTGAAATAAGCCAGACACAAAAGGACGAATATTGTATGGTCTCACTAATATGAAATAAATATGATGAGTAAACTCATGGAATTAAACTATAGAGTATAGGTTACCAGGCGATAGAATGTCAGTTGAGAAGGGGAAGCTGATGCCAAATGTATATATAATGTTTAATAAGGAGGGTTGTAAATGTGATGAAATGGTTAGAGATGATGGTGATGAAACTGAGGGCCACCAAGTGTACACTCTGGATGGACTGTACAAGACAGGTAAACATTTAACACAGTGAACCCTGCGGTGAATGATGGACTGTGGTTAAGAGTACAAATATGAGAATATTCTCTCATGAACTATAACAAATATGCAATACTAAATATGGTGTCAATTATTAGATGATTTGTGGGAAAAATATACCACATATAAGCTATGGACTATGGATAGCAATAATATTATGATGATTTTCTTTCATCGTTTATAACAAATGTGTCACAACAATTTCAGATATAGGTGGTGGGGTGATGTATGGGAATCCTGTACGGTATGTATGATGGTATGCATGATTGTTTTGTTAACTCACACCCTCTCAGATTTAAAAAATTGTATGTAATTGCTTTTTTGCACATTTAAAATATAATTAATAAGTATTATTTTCATTACAGATGAAAAATCTGATGAAAAAGTCTTTTCTTAAATATCAATCACAACTATAATGCACATGTAAATATCAAGTAGACTATAAAATTATAATTGGTGAAATAATATTAACTACAAAACTACACCTGATTTAGAAATATCTGTGGATCAGTAAAATAAGACAAGTGCATTAATGGCATACTGAATGAAACACCAATTGCAAATTAATCCCTGACTTAAGATTCTTTAACTCTTTGAATATTACACTAAGACAAGAACTAAAAATTCAAATTTAACTTCGATGATGATTAAGCAAACACAAATTAAACTGACACTGCTAGAAAAGCTTATAATTTACCTGTCAATCTCAATTGCAAAATGAGTAAAATACCACACACATTAAATACATTCTTTGCTTGATATACTGTCATAAACTATCATAATCTGTTATAATCTTAAACTATTTTAAAAATGCAGATGTGTATTAAAATTTGTAAATGTAGAAAAAAAAATCCAAAAGACTTCAGCTACTTAAAAGCTCGAATTTAACAGACTTACGTGAATAACAAAATACTACCATTCAATGACCTCAAATGTAACCTTTTTTCTATCCAGCAACTGTTCTGGTTTCTACCACTATGTGACAAAAGGTTACTCTCTTATTTGAAAAAGTATTTATTCTAGACATGGAACAGAGGAAGATGATGAAAAAAGGTGATGAAGATGAAGGCAAAGACGAAGAAGACAAAGATGACAATTAGGATGAAGAAGAAGAATGAAGGAGGAAGAGAAGAAGAAAGAGGGGTAGGGAGGGAGGAAAAAGGAGGTAGGTTGAGGAAAGCAGATGGGAAGGCAGGAAGGAAGGGAGGATGGATGGACTACAAATGTGAATCCTAGAAATTTTAAACAAAGGAAAAGTTTCGTCATATTTGGAAACTTTTTCTGTATAATAAACATTATCATAAATACTTCCCAACACTTCCTTCATGCTCTAAGAGCCACTTCCTTTTTTTTTTTTAAGGCTCTAGAATGTAACAAGTAAACGGTAATGATACCAAATGATTTAGGAAAACAGTATTTTTTAAATTACAAAATATTTGAAATAACACTGTGGCTGATACCTTTAGTGTTTTGCTAAATGTTATTTCATGTATAGTAATACTATATTTACTCCATAAACTTATTTTAGAAGTATATTAGTATAGGTGACAACATAAGACAATAAACTTCTAAACAATTTAGCTACTACAAAAGCTAAAAAGAAAAAATATTGCAGATGGAAAGAAATACAAAACAAAAAATATGGACTGAAACCTTTACAGAACACAAGTATTTCTTCCTAATAACATTTTAGAAAATATGATATTCATTGGAAAGGCTAGATACATACTATAAAGATCACTTAAATGTTAGTTACTTTACAATTCACCCTAAATATATGAAATGACAAAGACATATGCTAAAAATGCGCCATTCTTAAACCTCTAATAATCATAAGATATAGTAACATAATTCACTGTAATTCACTGTAAAACTCTCGAAGCTTAAAAATTTTCTACAACTACCTAAATTTTTTGGTGTAGACTTCAAGAAATACCCAGAAGTATTCAGTTTTTCCAAACTAGTTTTCTATTTCTTTTCTAAATAAAAGAGAAAAAACTGATTTGAAAGTAAACATTTGTGTCATTTATGGATTTACTGCACGAATTGAAGAGTTATTTAGAAATACTAGGGGCCAGCTGTAGCTCAGTTGGTAGGGCGCTGGTTTACCACATAGGAGGCCCCGGGTTTGGTTCCCGGGGCCTTCTTGAGGGGGCAGACTGCCTTGAGAAGGCAAGCCGCCGCAGGCAGGGCAAGCTCGGGCCGCATGGTTAGCTGACTTGGCAGGTCGCCGCACCAGACGGGGCAAACAGACACAAAAGAACGCAAGAATGAACACAGCAAGAACAAGCAGAAAGGGGGGGATATGTAATAATAATTAAAAAAAAATCTTAAAAAAATAATAGAAATAAAAATAAAAATAAAAATACTAGATACTGGAATCAAATACAATGAAGTTCAATTTCTTTACCCGATAGTGTCTGCAAATGAATTATGCAGGTCTTTCCTGAACCAATTTTAAAAAATAAAAATGCAAGTTCATTTTTTATAAGTTTAATTCACAGGTGTCTTATATGTGCATTTAGCATTTCTTTAAAAGTATAAAAACTTCTTATAATACTAAAGGTCGATTGGGGGGCATTTAATATATCATATTTATTTACATATGTCAAGGTTCAGCCTTTCACATTATTTTAAGTCACTTTAATGTTTCAAGTACCTTTAATAGTACTTACCAAATTTATGCTTCCTGTAGGAGACCCATTAAAAGATTCTGTGAGGGTGAAAATTCAAATTAGAACACAATTAAAAATGTTTTAAAAGATGCTTTAGCTAGGGTTCAAACATCAAGAACGAAAGTTACACTAGTCAAGACATAAGAAAACAGTAAAGAAAAACTGTGGCACACAATATAATCCCTTAAACCCCACGGTTTTCCAAAGCAAGTGTATCACTGAAAGTATATATATATATCTGCAGTGGGCTCCCCAAAAAAGTCATTTATGAATAGGACAGCAATTATTAAATGATGCTCATAGTGTCACATTAAGTTGTCTGATACAGAGTAAGCATAAAGAAATGTCAGCATTTTATTGTTATTTTTGTCTAAATGGGTTAAGAAATACTACAAATAAATTTTTCTTTAGTCTCCCATGTACAAGGTCCTGGCTTCAATCCCTGATACCTCCTAAAAATTTTTTTAAGAAATAAAAAGCATTTGAAATCTAGGTTCTTAAATCAATACGTAACAAATAAACCAAAAGATACTTAAAACTCCATATGCAATACCACTTAATTAAAAGGAAACTAGGAAACATAACTTTAAAAAAACTGCTAGAGAGTACGTCAATTATACATTATTAAAATTAATACCAAGCAATAATCTTTTCCCCCAGGGTTTATATTATATATCTGAGCAAATTAAATTACCAATTAAAGTGTCCCTCTGTTAAAAACGAATATATGGTAAAGCAATTTTTATATGCCAAGTTAAAGTTAATATACGCTTTCTATCACTTAAAAAATTTATGAATTTGAATCTCTAAATGGGTCTCCAAAGTAAATTCCCATTACTTCTACAAAAAAGCAGTTGGTGTTGCCTCCCAATTTCAACAACTCTAAACACTCAAGAATATTTCTTAGTTCCTCAAACTTTTGATCTCAAAAGCTACAGGAAATTTCACCTAGGATTATCCCTTGATTAACAGCAAGGTGATAATTAAAATTAATAAACAAAAAGTTCACTACCCTTCTTATTCAATGATATGCCTCCTACCTCCTTCTGCAGTCTGGTCTGCCCACCTCTTAAATCTTCCCACAAACAAAAGTCAATTTAAAAGAACTCAGGAGCAAAATAAGATATAGTTTACTTTCCTGATCAACAATAAGAAGACCCAAAATACAGCATAGAATT
>PVKH010008327.1:5904-19696 GCA_004027955.1 Chaetophractus vellerosus | reverse complement strand
TTTTCACAACTCTCTTTGCTTATTTGTGTGTGCACATGTGTATATGTGTGTTTGTGTAAGAGGAAAATAGATTTTTGAATACCAAGATTGGGATAACCATGGAAGATTCCAAGTGAAAAGACTCTGTGCAAATCTTGGATTTCGATGAATGTTTCTAATATTTCATTTCATTTCATTTAAAATGATTTAGAATTTATAAAAAGCCTCATAGGCCTGTGGTGTATTTTGAATTTTCCCAGAAGGGGCAGCATAAAATAGTAAAAAATTCTCTAGACCTTGGAACCAGATGGAATTGGGTTTGAATTGAAACCCTGCTGCAAACAGTGTGTGACTTTGGGCACCTTGTTTATCCTCTCAGAACCTCTGTTTGCTATCTGAATATGGCAGGATACTCTATTAAGATATTACTTGGTGTTTCTTCTTGCTGTTCTCCATCCCAAGAAGGTGTGTGGATGCCCTTGCCTCAGAACATTAATGGCTTACTGCAGAAGTTGCAAGGTGCCCCTATGACAATCTCCCACCCAAACTTCCGGAAAATTGATGGGGTTGGGTTTGGGAGATGATGAGGCAGAGGAAGCCTACCCTGGGAAAAAGAAGGGAGAATCTTGGATATAGGGGAAATGATGGTGTTTTGGGAAGAGGCAACAGAACTTGTGAAGGGCTAGTTCATGGACAACAGGAGGACTGAACTAAAATATATGGCCTGGGAAGTCACAGGAGCAAGTTATGTACAAATTTATGTACATTTTAGCCATGGAGCAAACAGAGCCATCTGCCTGTGAATAGACCACATAGGTCTGGACCGTGGGCCTGATGGACTGAGGGTTATAAGTACTTTCCTGTTTTCTGGGACCCTAGTAAGCTACCTTTGTTCTTACATGCTTTAGAATCCCAAAGCATGATTGACATTGACTCTTTTATCATTTTAGGGAACCTGTATCTTGATTTAGAGAAATAAAGTAATGTGCCATTTCCTGCACCTGAGTGTTATAGAATAAATTCACCTCTGTAAAATGATGTCTCCCAAGCAGGATTCTTGTGAGAATTAGAGATAATGCATGTAAACACAACAGTGTCAGGCACACAATAGGTGTGTTGGGAAATTATTAATAATTATTGTTCAAGATATTTTTGTTTAATCACCAAAAGGATCTCCAACCCAAGATTGGTGGAGCTGGAGCTGCTTCCATTTTCAAATGAAAGACCAGTAGTTAATGACATAGATCATTCCTCCAATGCTTAAATTGAAATGGTCTTATATTAGTTAAGGTAGAATAGAAAACAATAACAAATAGCCACCAAGATATGATGACCATACAAAAGATGCTGATTTCTTGCTTAATAGTTCAGGGCAGTCCGTGATCCACCCGATCTTTCTGGGACCCAGGCAATTGTCTCAGGCAGTGGTTCTGCCAATTTTGACAAATGGATTTCAAGGTTTCCTGGGGGATTCCACACATCAGTCACCAGAAGGGGAAAAGAACAAGGAAAAGAACACATGGCGGGAACCAGCTGTGCCTCAATTGGTAGAGCCCTGGTTTACCCCATGGGAGGTCCTGGGTTTGGTTCCCGGGGCCTCCTCGAGAAGGCAGGTCACCTCGAGAAGGCAAGCTGCCGCGAGCAAGGCAAGCCGCCACGAGCAGGCAAGCCGCTGCGCGGTGAGCTGACTCGGTGGGATGCCACAGCAGGGGGAGACAAGCAGACACAGAAGAACGCAAAAAAAAAAAAAAAGAAAAACAGAAAAAATGAACACAGCAAGAACAAGCAGCAAGGGGGGATATATAAATAAATAAATAATAAATATTTTTTTTAAAAAAAAGAAGACATGGGAAGTCTTATGGGTCATCCCATAAAAAGTGGCACACATCTTTTTCTTCACATACCATTGGCTAGAATTCAATCTCAAGGCCACACTCATCAGCAAAGGAGGTTAGTAAATGCAGTCTAGTGTTTTTCTTGAACCCATTCTTGCATCCAAGAAAAAGAGAAAATGGGTTTAGATGAATGGCTAGCAATCTCTGTCAGAAGGACTTGGGGATTACCTATTCTGGTACAATTTCTCATTTGATTGAGTGTGGCTCTGGACGATGGAATGTTCATTGGTATGGCTTTGGAGAGTATTTTTTTTATTTGTACAGAAATATTTAATAAAAATTCCCCTTATTTAGGGCATGGCACAGGTTTGAGTAACTCTCCATATTGTCTTGCCCCAGACAGCTTCAAAATCTTGTCAGATATTTTCCTTCATTTTTCCATAATTCATTAATAATGGCAAAGTATATTAGACACAAAAAGAATGAAAGTTGGCTTTATTGAGCATTGTTATTTTGCTGACGGCTATAAAATATGTACATTGTAACTCTCTTCTCACAGCTTGACCCCCCCTTTTGCCCTTCTTTAAGCAACAACATGTGAAATCAGACGTTTCTTGCCCTCCTTTCTAAATTGCATACATCAAGCTAGCAGGCAAATAAGTGGTGAGGTAAGAGTAAAAATTTACATAAGGAGCCTATTAATATACTATACAAATGAGGGTCCTGTGGAGAATGTTAATTCATTTCCTACACTGAGTGGGCATGATCACTGTATATTTTCACTCTAGTAAGAGCTAAGATGGAGATGGGGCAACTTGGATATATACAAGAGATGGGACTGGACTAAATTTTATGAAGAGTGTTAATTATCATGTACATTTTCCACAAAGTAGTAGACCTTAAAAGGTACTCTGAATTTAAAGATTGGATTCATAAGCCTGAAAATGATATTTAAGTCATCTTAGATCATATCTTGAAGTGAAGTGGATGGAGAATTGAAACATTTTAGTGAATTATTTCCACTTATCATCAAAATTTAAAATTGAAGACCTTCTTAGCACTGAGTTCCTCTGTGTATGATATAGACCCTGCCTGCCTATAAGGAACTTACAGTTTAGTGATTGAATTCAACTACTAGAGATGGCACTAAGGGTTTTTTTTGGGGAAGGGTTTGAATTGCTTATATCATCAACCCTTTCTAAATTCATTCATATCACTATCAACATCATCATTATCTTTGATGTGGCTAATGGAAATTTTATCAATCTTATGTCAAGTGTCTCTTTAGAAAACGATTTTATTAATCTATAACATAAAACCCATGAAAAAAACAATGTACCAATTACAAGCAAGAAAGTTCCCTAGTCCACACTTTCAACCAGATTGTCCCCTCCCCATGCCTGCCCTCTATAGGAATTCTGGAACAGCCAGAAATTAGAGGCTTTACTGTGCACTGAGATAAGTTTCTCTGTTACGTGTGTATTGAGAGACAGCCAGAGGCAAACCAGCCATTACAGTATAAGGTGGTAAGTACTAGAGATGGAAGGTACATGCAGAAGCTCTCCTGTGGGCACTTGTTCTGCAGGCTGGCCCATGTAGTGAGGGGAGGCTCCCTGGAGGAGCTCAAACTTGACTTGAGTCATGGGAAGTAAGACAATACAGAAGGGAGTTGAGGTGGGGTGAGGAGGGCAATTCGAGCAGAGCACTTGCCAAGGAGCAAACAGTGGTTCAGTTTGTTTAGAGCATCGAGAATTTTGGAATAACCACTCTGAGCTCTTTGTGGAGGGCAAGATTGGATAGTGGGATAACTATATGGTCACCTTGATGAATAAAAGGTTTGAAGAAAATGTTTAGGCTCATTTGACCAACATCTATTCCTTTCTAACCAGCCAGTGGATTCCAGTAAGATGCCAAGAGAGAGAAAGAAAGCCCACTTTTATTGACTCAGCATAGCTCTCTCAAAAGTTTATGCTCTTACTTCAAGAAATTTCATAAAACAAGGACAATCGTGGCCCTAGAAGAAACTGACAAGGCTTTCTTCTGCCATGGTCTATTTCTCAAGGTCGTTGGAATCTCTTCATGATCTGCATGTTCAGGTCTGAGAAGTTGAGTGTTGCCTAGATGAGTCCAGTTGATTTCCCTCAGACCAAGTGGACTGCTTGGGTTAGTAAGAGACTGGTTTTCATTAGATTCCAGGGTCTGAACTTGGAGACTCAGGAGAAGCATGCTGAGAAAAACAAAACAAAACAATTGGCAAAGATTATTAATGCATGATTTTAAAAGATGGAAAGTGGCATTGCCCCTATTTAATTCATAGAGGAAGCAAAGCAAAATCAAGTAGGAGATTAGTAACTGAAGAGAGAAGACTCTAGCAGAGAAGTGGTATTTGAGCTTGCCAGATAGAGTTTCTTCTCTCACTGGAGTCGTCAAACACATATTCTCCCTACTTCTAGGAGTGTGAGGTGTCTCCTCTTACTTGGTCTGGTTCCTGTGCAGTCGATGCTTTCTTTACTAAGGCAACACAAGACCATGACCTTAATGAATGGGGTGAAAAAGAAGCACAGTGACCTGTTCATCTTAGCAACACCTTTCCTCATTATCAACATCCTAACCAGACACCATCTTCCAGTAGTTTCTCTTTTCCTGCCAACATTAACTGACGGACCCTATAAAACATTTGTGGGCCATATGCCTGATCCTTGGGCCTCTGACTCCTGACCCTTGTCCCTGCCAAAAGCAGTTGCTAAGTCGCAAGCAGATTTTCGAATTTTGCATTGACTGACGTACCTTTGAGTCCCACTGAGAAAATATTTCATTCGGCTTTGGAAAACTAGCCGAAAACTGTGTGTCTCTGGGTGAGGGAAGCTTCTGCACAGAGCTCCCCTCATGGCCTCTGGCCTTTCTGGAAAGGACGTTTTGGTGCTATTTGTGAAAAGGAGGCCAGCAGCCCCTGCTCCTCTCTGTTGACACAGAAAGCGCCTGTAACCTTCTCACCTTATATTTGGTCTCGCTCAGGTACAACCTCCCCGTGGTCCTGGCGCAATCAAGACGCTTGCCCCAGCCACCATCATGAGCCTCCCAGCCCCAGCTAGGATTTGAACTTGTGGTCTCAAGAGCAGGATGGATTAGTGCTCAGGGCTCCCACGCTGACTCCATCAAAGCTTTACGCGGCACATCTCCATTATGTGAACAGCTCTGTTAACCAAACCTATTATCTTTCCCCCTTGGTTTTCAAGTTGAGAAAGGGAAAGCAACTTCTTTAATGGCCCACAGATTGATGATTAACATTTTACATGTCCCTGCTGCTAAGTAAAAGAACTGCTTTGTGGACAGTGAAAATGCCTAGGAGAAGGAAGCGGGAGTCAACTTGGTTTATTAAGTTGTGCTGCTTCATTAATCACAATCTTTTTTTTATGGCAGTGCTTAAAGGCCCATCCATTGTACTTCTCGCGAATGGGGTAGATCAAAAACAAGTGCTTTTAGTGCACCTTTGACATCTGGCATAGCAGCCGGCTATCTGCGATATTGCTCTTAAGCAGTGTGGGGAGCTGCATTTACTGTGACCATGCTGGCCCCTCTGATTTAAGCTACTGCAGAGGGCAATGAATTACCTTAAAGGAGCTCCAGTGCAGAACTCCAAGTTTTATGCTGGACCCCCGCCAGCTTCCCCACTTTATGAGTATGAACAATCAGACAATTGAACTGATTTGACTTTGCCACTCCTGGAGTTTCATTGCCTCGAACCTGGGGATGTAACGATGGCAAAGCCATGCTAAGTGCCGCTCTGACTAGCAGCGATGCCTGCTGCCCGTTCAAGTGGGGCACCCATTCTTGTTAGCCGAAAACTGTTCTGATTTGCAGCAAGGGGGAAAATAGATCTCATGCAATCAGATTAACTCAACTCTGAATGTTATTTTCATTTAACACTGTGGAACCAGGCAGTGTCCCAATTTTTTTTTTAATGGTAAACTCATTAAAAGGCAGGGTTCTTTTGCAGAAAGTCTTAGAGCACTGGTTTTGAAGGTACCTGCCAAGTCCTGATACAGATCACAGACACACACACTCATATAAACTTACGCACATAACATACAAAGACGCCTACTCCACAGACTGGCTCGGGGTCAACTAGTGTTACAAATGTACAAAAGGCACCTGGTTCAGATGTAAGCGGAAAACGGGTATTTTGTAATGTTTAAAATTTAAATCAGCAGAAACGTATTCTAGCTCTTTGTATGAAACTGAGGATTAGTGCTAAGGTTCCTCCGGGTCAGGGAACTTATTTACATTCAAGATTCATTGTATGTAAAACGAATTTTCTCTAAAATCTTTTACAAATAGCACCGTCACATTTGAGAAAACAATCCAGTGGTTGCTGTAAAAAATTTAAACAGTGCAGTGAAGAAACAAGGAGAATATAAAAAAACACCCACTATCTCATCACCCAGAGACCGCTATTATTGAACATTTGTCAGCTCCCTCTCTTTGCATATGCACTTTGATTGATTCATAGCTTCATTCCTTCAACAGCATATACCAGCAAATCGAAATGTTACAACAGTGTGAAAAATACGATCCCATTTGTATAAAAGGAAACACATATTCATTCAACACACACATGCAGATATTTAAACAAAAACTCTCTGGAATATCAGAACCCCGTGTCTAAACGCCTGATTGATCTTTTCAATTGAATTCTAAAAGACATCTCACATGATATTCCCCCCAAATATACTTTTCCCACAGTCTTTCCCATCTCAAATAATGCAATCCTTCCTTTTAGTTGCTGAGGCAAAAAAAAAATGCACTCATCCTGATTCTGCTTTTATATATATTCATTTTATTCACAAATCCTCTCAGCTCCACCTGCAAAATGTATCAGAGGATGGTCACGTCTCACCATCCCGGCACCATCATCGCTCTCCTGGACTATTGCAATAACCTGCACCTTGGTCCCGCTGCCTCTTGCATGCATTTTTAATGAAACCATACCTTTTACAATTGTCATATGCTCTGTCCTTCAAAATTATGGTGGCAGTGAGGTCACTTTGAAAGATTAGACATTTAGAACCAGTTAGGTTGGAGTTCAAACCTAGTTCTGATGGTGACTACCTGGGTGATCTTCGAAAATTCACTTTTATTTCCTGAGTTTCTTGATTTCTTCATCCGTGAAATGGGGGCTAATAATATGTACCCCTGGGCTCTTGTGAAGATGAAGATAATTCACACAAAGTAACTAGCAACAGCCTGGCACACAGTAGGTGCTCAGGAAATGTGAGTTCCCATGCTCCTTTCATTCATTCAACTGAGATACTGTCACATACCTTCCTTCATGAACATTGTGACTGAGCCTCTTTAGGCTTGGCGCTTCTAGGCTTCACTTTGTATAGGTTGTTTTAATTACGGTAAGCAGCAGACACAACCTCCCTATCTCCTCCACAAACACCTGCTTAAGGCACTCTGGAAAAGCTACTGTGGAAGTGAATACATAACATAATACATTCCTGGATTGACTTGGGCTCCAATTCCTTGTTTTGGAACATTAAAACAATCCACCTTGAAGACTAGTAAATATAAACAGGGACTAGATGGAAAGTAAAACACTTAGAATGTAAACACTTCACTTCTGTGTTGACAATTGGTCCAAACAACATTTCCTCAGCACCTAACATGTTAAGTACCTGAAGCAATGAGGATACCTAAGTGAATTAGATGCAGTTCCTAACTTCGAAATATTAACAATCTCATGTGGAAGGCAGGTTTCTAAGCATATAATTACAAAGGATATGGTCATTTAGCTATTCATTCATTCATTCATTCACTCACATACTCACCCATTCATTCAACTGGGATAATGCCAACTCCTTCTTTTTGCATACAAGTCCTTTGAAATTGTGACCAGCTTTTTCAGACTTGGCTCCTCTGCCTCCTCACTGTTACTCTGCATTTCAGCTAATGTTAACAGCCCATCCTTCCCCCAACACATCTGTCACACCACCATGCCTTTGGGAAAAAAGCAAAAGGGCTTTGCAAGCAACAGGAATATCTTGGTCAAAGGCTTCTAGGGACCTGAAAGGATTTGGTGTGTCTGGGGACAAATGCTTAGGTCACAATAGTTGGAATGTTGGGCAACAGTAATATTTTCAAACTATTATTGAGGTCTTAATAAATGCCAGGTACATACCTAAGCACATAGATTTAAGCAACAATTCTATGAGATGGATGCTGTTATTTTCACTTATTGATGAGAAAATTGAGACCCTGAAAGGATAAGAGTACTGCCCAAGGTCACATAGTAAAAGCAGTCTGATTTTAGAGCACACTCTCTTAACCACCCTGTAGGGGACATATGGAAGAGAGGAAACCACAGAGGCACCTGGAGTCTAGCTTGTAAAGGTCTTTGTATGCAATGGTACAGAGTTGGACTTTTTCTAGGAGATAAGTAAGTCAGGGGGACCCAAAGAAAACTTTCTGCTAATGAGTAATGTGATTAGACTTTGAAAATCTTGTTTTTAAGAAAGAACGTTGGCAGTATTGTTGGAGGTGTGGGCTGGTGTGGTCACAAGCATGGTTAGAAGGTTGCTGGAATATTCTAGAGGTCAGATAAGGAGGACTTGACTAGGACAAGGATACAAGAAGGGAGACTTGAGACCTACTTCAGAGGTGCAATGGCAGGTTTTAGTGACTGGATGGGAGTGTCTGGAGCCAGAGGCTTTCATATACCTCTGATGATTCTCTTAGGAAAGCTGAAAGAGGTGAGAAGAAAGAAAAAATATTTGACATATAAAGTTAGGCACTTTATATGTTAATTTTATCACAACTTTAAGGTATATAATAAGCAACTTGCCCAGTCATAGATTGCCCTAGATTTTCCTTTCTGTATTAACTGCTTGGGAACTAGAGGCAAAAGCTATGGCCAATGACTATCAGGTGTACAAGATGACAGGACATGCATTTTGGATATTTGCTTTTTTGGGGCGTTATCTCACTTTTCTTGCCTTTCCTTTCCCTTCTATCTATTTTTCTTTATTCTGTTTTAATTTTGGGTTACTCTATGAATTTTCCTAAGGCACTCCAAATTCTTTTACAAATGAGGTATTTGTAATAAAGAAATGCATGAAAATAGTCCAAACTTTCATTCAGACCAAAATCCTTCTAAGACCCACGATCTCTCCTAATACTTTCAGTTTGAGGTGTTCATTATGAGCCTCCTTTCCATGTGTTGGTTGTTATTCTAAAAGTCACTCCCTTCAACATCTTTGAATGTAAATACCCATGGGGCAGATTAAGAAAGAGAAATGTAAAAGTAGTGAAAAATGATTGCTTCCGGGTCAGGGAAGCGGGAATTAAGTCCTTTCTCTATTCAAGGCAAATGTTGAGAGCCATCAATGAGTGCTGCCGGCCTTGGCTCACTGCTGGTCCTCAGCTCTGCGGCTCTCCCTCTCCCTACTGCCACCATCCCTGTTTTAAGCCTCATGATTATGCACCTGGACAACTGCAGGAGCCACCCCACTGGTCTCCCAGATGCTTTATCTCATTCTTCCACATGGATACCAGATTGATTTATGGGATATGCAAATCTGACATGTTATCACCATCATTCCTCTGGCTCTTATAATAATGACTAAACTTCTTGGCATGGCTTTCAAATCCTCTTTACCTCTCCAGATGCGTGCCACACTATTTCCTGCCTTATGCTTCCTTTCTCTTGCCTTTGCCTTCTGCCTGGTGTCCTCTTGCCCCACCCCCTCTTTGTTGACTTATTCATATTTGTCTTTTTAATTGTTAATACTACCCTATTAATGCATAATTTACACACAGTTAGATGCACATATCTTCAGCATATATAGATTGACGCATTTTGACAGTTTCCACTCTTGTAACCATCATCCACTTCAAGATAGAGAACATTTCCATCACTCCAGAAAGTTTTCTCATCCTTCTTTCCAGTCAATCCCTAACCCCTACCACTACTCAGTTTTCTATTATCATAGATTACTTTTGCCTGTACTTGAACTTGATATAAATTGAATCACAGAATGCAAAACCCTTTTGCGCCTGACTTCTTTTGCTCACGATATTTTTGAGATTTATCTGTTATGTAACAGCAGTACATGCTTTTTTATTCCTAGGCAAGAATATTGTATGTGATGGCATCTCATTGAAGTTTAATTTGCATTTCACTGGTTTCTAATAGTGTTAAATATCTTTAACTATGCATATTGGCTTATTTCTCCTTTAAACCACTGTTTTTCAAGCTGTAGGTTTGGCCTATTAGTGAGCCATGAAATCAGTTTAGTTGCTTGGAAATAACATTTGAAAGAAAAACAAAAAGAAAAAGGAAAAGAAACAGGATAAATTATGATAGAAAGTTTCAAAGAATCACACATGGTGAGCATAAGTTTCATGAAACTTTTTTCAGCTATTGTATGCTCACATATGCATGAGTGTGTGTTTGCATGCATGTGTGTGCATGTGTGGTTGCAATGTCCTGTGAAAAGAGTTTGAAAAGGGTTTTAAAGCCATTGATTTAAATTTTAATTAATAGAGGTACTGACCGGAGCTCAGGGCTGGCCAGTGAAGGATGGGTAATGGAGGGCGAGAGGTGGGCAAACAGACAGCAAACAACCTAACCTTCTTTTCATGCATTCTCTAAGTGCTTCTTAGGTCTCTCTCTTCCTCTCTTTCTCTCTCTCTCTTTTTTGTTTAATTAACCAGGGATATGAATTTCTGCAGTTCTGATCATGGCACTTAGGGCTAGACAGTCTGGTGGTGATTCCTTCTAAGTCAGGGTCATCCAATATCTGTGGTTGGGGAGCATAGAGGGAGAGGAGCAAATCCAACATAGGACCCCAAACTTCTGTGAGTGGGGACACACTGGCCTAGAGAGCCTGGCAGAAGGGACCACAGTTTAGGGCTGGCCTAGCTGCCAGTGGTCTTGACTCTCACTTGTCAAAGGTGATGCTTCACCCTGCTTGGTGAACCCCAGCAAGCAGGGTTCCAGCAGTCCCAGCTCTAGGGAGTAACGTCTACAGGGATAGGGAAATAGGTAGGAGATAGCAGATGCTAGAGTTTCCTCTACTGAAAGACAGGTGAATCATGGAAAAAGTTGTGCTGCTTAGAAGCCGAAGAGGAAGAAATTGGTAAACATGACAGCACAGATGTACCTGTAAATTCTCGTAGCAACTGCTGATGCTTCTTTGTAGCTTTCCCCATCCCTTCCCTCCCCATAATCTGACTTGCCAGAAGCTTGCCTGTTTTACAGCTTTTTTCAAAGAATCAACTTTTTGTTTTATTGAGCAACTCTACTTAGTTTTGATGAATTTCTGCATTTTCTACATCAGTTCTTTCTTTCAATTTTATTTAGGTTTATTTTATTATTTTAATTTCTTGAGCTGAATGCTTAGTTCAATTTAAATATTTGTTTTCTAAAATTTATGAACTTATATAGATTTTCCATTAAGTTCCACTTAAGCAACATCCCATAAGTATCAATATTTAGAACTGTATTATTTTTATTTCAAAATCATTTGTAATTTTACTTTTGATTTCCTCTTTAACCCAGCAATTACTTAAAAGTTTACTTTTAAATTTCCGAGTTGCCTTTATGGAGGTTGGAGGTGTGGGGGGGTGTCTTTATTTTGTTGTTGACTTCTAATTTTATTCCACCATTGTAAGTTCTTTTTGGAATTTGAGATTTTCTTGGTGACATAATACATAGTCAATTTTTATGGATGCCCCATGTGTTTGAAAATAATGGACGTTCTTTATTTATTGGGTATGGGATTAAATATTTATCTATTAGATCAAATTCGTTAACTGTGCTATTAAAATCTTCTCTAAATTTTCTTGAGAGAAACGAATCTATTTGATCTTCTAGGGCCTGAGAACTGTGTGATATTTGTCTACTGTGGTTTTTTCAATTCCTCCTTGGAACTCTTAACAGGCTTTGCTTTATATATTTCAAAACCACATTGTTAGGTACATGAAACAGTAGGTGACTATTGAATCTTCTTGGTGGATTTGTAATTTTTAAAACACTAAGGGCTATTTAGTATTATATTGTACTTTTCTATTTCTACAGCCTTTAAAAAATACTTTTATTACATTTATCTAGGGCATCTTTTCCCATTTATTTATTTTTAACATTCCTTTGTCATTTTGTTTTAATGCTCTTTTAAAACATTATATAATTAGATTTAAGAAATATGATTTGTGACTGTCTTTAAAAAGGGAATTAACACATCTATTATAAAACGTCTAAGTTTATTTTTGCATCATTTATTATAGAGTTTCCATTTTTATGCTTTCTTTTTTTTTTTTTCTCATTTTCCCTTCATCAAAATTCTTTGCTCCTCCAAGTATTGAGTCTTTTTTATGGTCCACAATAATTTTATACTTTTGTTCCTATAGGTTCTTTACTTTTATAGATAAATTTATTTAATGGTATTTTATAGTATTTATTACAATAGGAAATGAGATTTTTTCCTTTCATTTTTCACTGATAAAGCATTTTAAAATGTAGATTTTTGCATATTTATCCATTCAGCCATCTAATCAAATTATCTTTTTAATTTGAATAGATTTTTAAAAAATTAGTCCTTTCGATTTTCTGGATATGCCCTCCTATTATAAAAAATATAAAGATTATTCTGTTTATTTTTCCTAATATTTATACTAATGATCTTATCATCTTCATCAATGTTTTCTTCTATTTATATATTACTTAGAATTGTTATTAGGAATGTCTTTTTGGCATCTATTAATAAAAATCATTCTTTTCTCCTTTAATCTACTTTTGTGCAACATTTATTTAAACTCAAACTTGTTAGGTGGTAATATTTGTTTACAGCTTTTGGCACTGCAGATTCAGGCCAGAAAGGGGTGATATTACTGTGGAAATAAGGTACTGTGGTATAGTGGGAGAATGTATTTTAATAAACTCATAAATAGCCTTAATCTTGAATTCATGGAAATGTTAAAATCTGAAAGGATTCCTTATATTTCTCAGTGATACTTTACTTCATTTTATGGTGGGCAATTGTATTCTATAGCTGAATTTTGGATATATTTCTTACAAATATTGATGATCTTCTGTAATATCCATTATTCCCATTGTGGACTGTTGTGATGCTCAAGTGAAAGAATGTAGGTTGAAGACATTGTAAGATGCAAAGAACTCTATAACGGTTAGTAACTATTACAGTTGGCACTCAATCAATATGTGTTCCTTTGATTTGATACTTAACTCAGCTACTCTTACCACATATTTTGTTTTTCAATTATCTATGCCTTTTTTCAAAAGGGGTATGACACCCTGCGTCCAGGGATGCTGTGGATATAGGGAAATTATTTAGAAATGAGTTACAACATTTCTAAAAGCAGACTTTGGGGTCTGTTTTCGTTGCTGTTCTACTTCCCAGTAGTCATGTTGGTCAAATACTAAGCTGAACAGAGTCTTGCTCGAGACCCCACCAACCAGCAGGCCTTTGTTGACTTGGCCAGAGCCCCCAGACTGGGAAATCTGAGGGACGCATTTCACTCCAGCTGAAGGCAGGATTATGAGTCCATTTACTGTGAGACCCAAGGTTTACTACAGGCACCAACCAGAATAGGAAACCTGGAGCTTTGCATGTATCAGCGGAAGGACCAGGAGGTGGGAGGGGAATTGAATTATAGACCAACTGGTGAGACTTCACATTTCAATTTCAGTGTCAGTGGCGCTGCACTCATTGACAAAGTGCAATCGGGCAAACTGGCATAGGCTTTGTCGGGGTGTCTGCCTACACAGGCACTATCTTTCCATGAGGCAAGTGGAATTCCTCATGGACTCCTCGGCTGAGGTCCATGAACCACTTCCCAAGCAGAGAACTGGAGAGTCCTAGAAAGTCTCCTGCTTGGTGGTCCCCCAAATTGTTCAGATGTTAGAGCTCCTGAGAGACATGTTGCTATTAATGGAAAAAGAATAAAGTATTATCAAA
>PVKH010008326.1:0-11371 GCA_004027955.1 Chaetophractus vellerosus | reverse complement strand
AACAAAAATTACAGTCTTTGCCATCTTGAACTGGAAAGATGTTAGTAATAGTATCTGGCAAATAATTTATTCCTTCTGTGCTTTGCTGTATGTGAGTCTGGTTTGGTATTTTCTAGGTTATCAAAGTTGATTTTTTCATTATCCACAGCCTTCGGATCATTAAAAGGCATTTTACTTATGCCTGAATCACTTAAATTTGTGGTCTTTAGGGTATCACATGAAATAGGAAGAAAGTTTTTGAGAAGAGTCACAGACTCAGAGAAATACTTCTTTTCTGGGATGTGTTAACTAAAGTTAACGTCCTTCTGCTGAGAGATGGCATATTATTCCTCACATTCATCTAAGGTTGAAGCTAGTGCATCAGGTTTATTCTTCTCCCTCTCTGAGATTAAGGACAAAGACATCAAAACTGTATCAAAATTCTCCTTCTCCTGGCAGTGACACAAATAGACATCTACACATCGATGTTCATAGCCATGTTATTCACAATGGTCAAAAGCTGAAAACAACCTAGGTGTCCATCAACTGAAGAACGGATAAACAAATTGTGGTGTAGACACACGATAGAATATTATGCAACGGTAAGAAGAAATGAAGTTGTGAAACATATGACAACATGGATGAACCTGGAGGACATTATGCTGAGTGAAGCAAGCCAGACACAAAAGGGCAAATGCTGTATGATTATGCTATTATGAAGTAAATATATTATGTGAAATAGAAATATATTATGTGAAACACGAATATGGGTAAAACTGCATATATAAGACCGTTGAACAAATGTATGTTAATACCACAAAATGTTAATATCAGACCAAAAAAAATATTATACTAAGTGAAGGAGACCAGACACAGGGTACTACATATTGTATTATTCCATTTATATAAAATGTAAATATAAATCAGTTTATGAAAATGAAATTAGATTAGTGCTAATTAGGAATGCTGAAGGGTGTGGAGTCTTTCTTTTTGGAGTAATGAAATTGTTCTAAAATTTTTGAGATGATGAATGTACAGCATTGTGATTATACTAAAAGCCATTGATTATACACTTTGGATAGATCACATGGTATGTGAATATATCTCAATAAAACTGTTTAATAATCAAATAAATAATTGTACAAGAATAGCCAGAAATAGCAGCTATGTACAGCAGGGGAAACATACAGAGATTGAGAAGTGAGGAATTTTCTTTGTTTGTTTGTCTGTTTTTTGTTTATTATTATTATTGAAATAACGAAAATGCTCTAATAATGATTGAAGCGATGAATGCGCAAATATGTGATTATACTAAATACTATTGATTGTGCACTTTGGACTAATTTTGTGTTTTATTAATAGGTATCAATATAATTGAATTGTTTTTTTAAAAAAAATTCTCCTCCTTCTGTAAAGCAAATGCAGCTGGAGGCGATACATGCAAACAACCTGAACTCTGTTTCTTGTTTTCAAGTTGCCACTTTTCAGGGTGGTTAATACCAGATTGCCAAGAAGACTTGGAATATTCTTGAGTGGTGAAGTTTCTGTATTTAGCTACTTTTACCCCTTTTTAGGATGAGTTCATTAATTAATATATTCTATTTCTTACTCATGTATCTAACTTTAATTTCTTTTCCTGCAATGTTTACTTTCAGTGATGGTCTCCTGGCTCTGACAATTTAGATGGCACTGCAAGATTTAGTTCTTCTACTATATATTTTTGTATCTAGCAGAGCAGCTTCTAGAAGTGCACCATTTCTGAATGTGTCTCACAGAGTACTGTAGGTGACATTTTGGACATCTCTATTTTTTGTTGGGAAGTGTTGTGTTCCTGTTTTACAGAAAAATCTTTTCTTGATTTCTACTTGCACATTGAAAACTCCACACCATACTTCTGTAACAATTTTGCCTTTTGCTGGCTTAAAGGCTTCTGCTGTGCTTGGGAAATCCACAGTGTAATTTTTCCTGAGAGCAATTCTTCAAAATCATTAAACATGACCACTGGTAAGACTTTCTCTAGTTCTCTCTGAAGGAGGATGATCTTTTCCCTTCCCCTTAATTATTTTGCTATCAGATGGAGGTTGTTTCCTATCTAGGGAAAAAAGAGAATGCTACTTTCCATTCACAAAAGCAGACATGTGGATATCTACATTTTTCATAGATTTCCCTGATCCCCAAGTTTGATGAAACACAGCCTCCAAGCTGTCTCTTTTGACTTCTTTTTCAAGACCTTTTATATTTTTTTGGCATGCAAGCTGAGGTTCACCTAAAGAGGAAGCAAAAAAAGGTTTTTAGGTTTCTGTGTCCATTTAGAGAACAGATGTTCCAAATTCGAGGATGAAATGCAATACATATCCTTTGTAAGAATTTGAGGTACCATTTTTCATTCACGTCTAGTATGTCTAGGTATTTTCCACAAAACATTATTTCTAACAAATATCTCATTTTAAATCAATTCTCTTAGGATGTAGCATATCATCTGGTAGTTTTTTAGGAATAATTTAATTATCTTCCTCTTAAACAGTGACTTCAAAAAGTGAGTGAAATAAAATGTTCAGAGCAAATTTGTGCAAATAAGTTTTAAATGAGACTCCTTGACAAAGAGTAAGTTGCCATTATCAGGTATTTGATCATGGCATGACAATACTCTAGGTTAATTTGAGATGATGTAACCAATGACGATGTGGGTAAAGAAGGAAGGGACCTAAGGATCACTTCTAGACAGCCTTTTAGACAAGGACCAGTAGTTCCCTTTACCTGGAGTTAGCTTCAATTCAAATGTTCGTGGCATCCAGGCTGGTAGCAGAAACTAGTGAAGCAGGTTGAGAGCACATCCTCTGCTGATTGTTGCCACATGAGAAAGTATCCCAGTGTTAACAGATCCTCTGATTTTCCACTAGAATCTGGGTTTCTTATATTGTCAAATCTCCTAATTTCTACGACTGGCTTGACTCCTATAGGTCAATGCCAAAATGTTTGGGAGCCAGCTTTGGCTCAAGAGCTGCCAGCTTGCAACTATTGCTCCTCTGCTCATAATGTTATAGTATTTTACTGGAAGAAATGTGTAAACATGAGCATGAGGCACCAAATCTTGTGTAAAAAGCAGAGGACAGAACATGAAAAGCTCAGATTATGTTTTAAAACACCTCTGAACGAGATTATTTGTGTTGTTTGGGAAAGAAAATAATGAATGGGCAAAAAGTAAATAAAGATGTCATGGAAACCTATGAGTCAGGTGTCCACAACAATATTTTTAATGAGGTGAGTGAGCTAAATTTTGGAAAGAATGATTTGTAAATTTATTTTAAATGCCCTTTTATTTTAAATGACTTTTATATATACTTATCAATAGATAAATTATCTTCAATAGGTAAAAGAAAAACATCCCACAGAAATCTGGCCAAGGTGAGATAGAAGGGGCAGGCTGCAGAAAAATAAAGAATGATTGCTGTTTCAAAAGCAAATAAAAAATTGTAGGTGCATGAATCAATGCTTTTCAACTACAGGAGAGGTATGCAGACTTCTCTTTGACACAGTTTCTCCAGCATATTGAGGCCTCTTGGAGAGTCTAACAATTCCCATTTGCCTCTCTTCCAATTTGAAGGAAAGGCTTTTTGCCTTGGCACATCCTGAAAGAGTTTACAGTGGGCCTGGTTGCAGTTGGAGGGCTTTTAATGTGGATAATGTGGTAGAAAAGACATGGAAATGTATTTCTCTAAAGCCCATTTACAATAGAGCATTTGTAGGATAAACATTTATATACTGTCTTCTAGAACTATAGACTTCAATTTATTCTTAAAATAACACCTTCATGCCATGAACAGTTCAGTTTATAGCATCTTCCAATTTTATAACTTCACAGTGTATAGCCCCTTTTGATTGTCTACTCTTCAATTTCTGTAAGTAGGAAGATAGAACTGAGATAGTTATATAATAACTCATCACTAACAGCTTCTAAGAATAGGGATTTTATTAGCCTTTGCCCAAATAAATGAATATTTTATATAAATTTTGATTATTCACAATACTTATCATTAACAATTAGAACTGTATACATAATAACAATAGATAAAGCTTCAAAATCTTTTTATAATACATATCTGCTTTTATCTTCTCACTTTCAAAGACATTCCTGTGGTAAAGAACAAAGTATATAAGCTGAGTAGTTCACTTTATATGCTTATAAAATCAATGACTTGAACGTACATACTGTGGTATTCAGATTTTCCATTTTTTATAGGGTTTTCTTCTTTTCCTCTTCATTGCCAGGAGCTATGGGTCATCAGCTTTCACTGTCCTTTGAAAGCATTAAATAGGAAATCATTTTCCACTCTGAATTTAGGTTTAATCAAATTACGACCATTTGCCAACTTGATTGCATAGTAGCTTTCTATGAGATTCCCACAGAATTCTCCTTTGAATATATTTTAGCGTTTAATTATATTTTTCCTGTTTCTTTTTAATTACACATCAACTAGCAGAGAAATTTTACAGACGTCATGAACATTCAAATATATATTTATTTTTCTTATTTGTAGACACTTTAGGATACAAGTTGTAAAATCACATTCTGTTTAATTTGATTATTGTATGTACCACATTTTTCTTATTCTAATAGAATCATCTAATTTTTGTGAAGGTGGCCTAAATTAAATATTGTCTAGTTTGTAGCCCTGCTATATTAAGTGAGGTAAGGAGGTGGTTTTCTTTCATTACATCATCGTCATAAGCACTATATTTAAATGTTATAAGATTGAATTCATACAGAGTCACACAAATTGACACAGTTGGCAGTTCCTTGTAGATCAAAACAATTCTTTATTGTGAAATAAAGGGCTATTTTCCATGTTGATTATATCTTAACTACTTGGGGAAGGTATTTGGGGGAAGGCAGCCTCCAAAGTTCCCAGGTCTCACCTCAAGTAGTCACCTACCTGTGCTTAGAGCTAAGCCTGACTCGAATTGTTTTTCTTTTAAAGGATTAAATTGTCCGCAAATATGTAAGAGAAACAGCCTCCAATTGAAGTAGTTTGGTTTTTTTTCCCCACAGAATTTGGTCATGCTATTGCTTTGGCTCTCCCAGGCTGATAGCTCAAGAAGCTCTGCTTTTATCTATTTTACATTAACCCAAATAAAATGGGGCTGTTTTGTGGCCAACCTTGGTAAAACAAATATTTACATTCTTCTGGACTCATCTCTCCTAAAAACCCCCCGCATCGTAGTATCTATTGATTTCAAGTCTCATAAACTTCTGAAAATTCTTTTTCCTTAGGCCACCATTTTCATATGCAACAAATGATGCTCTTTTGGCATCCTCCGATTATCCTTTCCACTCTCTCCCCAATAGGCACAACTAAGTTCCTCTGGCTGACAATTTAAGCAATAATCCTTTCTTATTAGAAGGCCAATGCAGGGGATGGGTTGGGGAGACGATTACGAACACATAATTTAGTATCTTTCTCTTTTATCCCTGTTATACGTGTTATGTTTTCTAATTAAAAAAAAATACTTCAAAAGCACTTAGCTAAGTTATCAACTATTTCTCTATGGTCCCATATAGTTTGAACAGCAAAATGTAGTGTGCTGCACTTTGTTCGGTGGAGAGTATCCTGGACATTGAATTGGAATCTCTGGATTTGTGTGCTGGTTCTGCTGCTTTGTCGGCAAGTTGTGCAACATCACAGAGGCTGAGTTTCCTTCAACTTCTAAGATGGAAATGATAACAAATTCTACCTCACAGAGTTGTCTTGAGGTTTGAATGAAGAAATACAACCAAAAAGTATATTGTAAATACACATACAAATAGTAGCTATCGTCCCATCCCTTTATCAGAGTACATGTACATATTTATTAAAATATACTTACAGAGTTAAGCAGTGGTTGATACTGGGTAACTGTCCATTATCTCCGAGCTGTAGGTGACTGTGATGCCTAGCTTAGTTAGATAAGGCTGGCCAAACTCTAAACTCTTTTGCAGCTAGAACTTCCAGAAAAACTTTCAAGATCACCACATCCAAAGCTCTGATTTTATATGTGAAAAACTGAGACCCAGACCGTCTTTGCTATTTGTATCACACGAACAGTGGCTCATCAGGACCAGAAACCAGGCTACAAGGGTCAAGTAGGCTCTCATTTTGAGCAGGTTCAGACATATCTGGTGCAGATGTCCTGAGACTGCCTCTGATCCTACAGAGCAAACTTTATAGTTGGTGTGTTCTTTAACTCTGAGTGAACACAACAACTTTGTTCCAGGAAATTGAATGTACTGCTGAATATGTACCCAGTGTCTATCACAGTGCCTAATACAAAATAGGCACCTAATAAATATGGATGAATAGGTAAGTGAACTAGATGGGCAGCCCAATCTCTACCTAATTATGTTTTTAATAATGTGTCCTCTTGTATTTTTATAGATACTCTTTTTTTTTTCACGGTGTATTTAATTAATTTGTTGACAGTTAATACAGATTGAGTTTTTTAACAAGTAAATTGCTCATATTTTCCCCATTAGTTATCACTTTTGCTCTGTAATTTTGGCAACCGAATCAGCTGGTCGCAGTGCCTGGTAATATTGGCATAACTCCCAGAAGCAGCCTCTAGGGGATCGACTATAATTCTACTCTAGTTGAATGGCGGCACACATTTCTCCCTATTTGCCTGTTAAACCAGGTGCTGCAGCCACATCAGCTAAACTAATCCTAAGTCAAATGAGGGATCTGAGAAGGACCTGTTTCTGTCCCTTGTGTGGGACTTTCTTCCCCCAGGATGGTCAATTACTTTTTGCTCTCTCCAACCTCTCTACCTTCTCTTAGAATGGACCTACTAAATTTACTCATAGAAAGGGTGCCTAGAACACCCGTAAAGCAAGGCTCTAAAGAAAGGTTTTAAAAGCTAAAGAATTTGATATTTAATATTTCAAAAAATTTCAAAGTAGTTAATATTGAAAAAGTCCAAATATTTTTGAACTTCCTTACACATGTTATAGTTTAGAATGTTTAGCTTTTAATTTCACATGCTAGAAGCCATACTTATTTTTAAAGCTTTCTTATCATGCTTTCATATTTACATAATTCCCATTTTTAAAACAAGTGTTTTATACTTTTTCCTCCAACCTCCTAACCCTCCTCTCTTTCTACCTTCTCCATGATAACCACGGAAACAAAAGTTGACTGATACGCTCTCTGCTTTCCAATACTAAATCTACCAGCTTCCTTGCATTTGTATCACATTCTATCAAATCCTTCTTATTTTATGGATGAATTAAGTGTTCCTGGGATCATTTTCATGCAATTATTCTTTACCTTCCCCAAAATCAATTTCTGTCTCCCATGCCATCATTCTCATTTCAGCATGCAAATGCTTCTTGACCACTCCCTATACCGCCACATGTTTCTGTTCACATTTACAGGAAAACATCTTGAAGGAATTGTCTGTAACTCTGACTCCATTTTTCTCCTAGCATTCTTTCCCAAATCCACTCCAAGTAGGCTATTATCCTTACTATTCCACTGAAACTGATTTTATTCCTGTCACCAGTGACATCCACATTGACAAAGTCAATAGCCACTTCTCTGTCATTTTATTCAGATGTTCATCAGGATTTGACACAAATGATCATTCCATTCCTCTTGAATCTAGTCCTATCTTTAAATTCCATGGTGCCACACTCTCCTGTCTTTAGACTATTCCCTCTCAGATTCTGTTGCTGACTTTATCCTTGCTCAATCTTTAATGTTTGATATCTCCAGGGTTCCCTTCACATCTTCATTAACTTCATCCCTATGTAATCTTAATCATTCCCATGGCTTTAAAACCATCTATAAAGATTACTTTAAAATGTATAGTTTCACTCCTGACCTCCTCATGAAGTTCAGGTTTAAATATCCAACTGCCAAATTGACATGCCTACTTGGATATCTAATTGTAATCTCAAACACAACATGTCCAAACCTGAGCTCTGGATTTCTACTCTATATCCAATTCATTCTTCCTCCTAATCTTTCCATTCTCCATCAACAGCATCGCCATCCAGAGATCAAGTCAAATACTAGACTTCATCCTTGACTCTTCCCTTTAACTTACATTTCTCATCCAATCCATGAGCAAGCTTGCCTTAATCTACTCCTAAATACCTTATCCCTAATATGTTCACTTATTTCCTTCTTCAGAGCTACCATCAATCCAAGCCCCATCATTTTATTTTATTTTCTTGAACTACTGAAATAGCCTTCTAACTGATTTTCTTGTTTCTACATTTACACCCTTCAATCTGTTATTTACACAGCTGCCTATCTTTTGATTTTTAAAACATGAATTAAATCATGCCATTCCCTTCCTTAAACCTCTAATGATTCCTCATTTCACTTTTAAAAAAAAAAAAGCAAAATACCTTACCTTTTTACACATATGCAGTAACTATACTTTAAATAAAATATGTCACCCTCTAGACCTTTGGATATACATTAAGGAATCCATTCCACTACAATTTCCCTGAATTTATATTTTTCATAAGTGTTTATTTGTTCTGTGTAATATAGGCAATAAAGTGCAGGAAAGTTACTATGATTGCTCTTATATATCAGACTAAACCTATCACATCTGAAACCTTTATATTGAATTTTATAGGTTTTCTCCCACATGGGCTTTGACTCATTCCTATAATTTACAGAAGAATGAGGAAAACTATGAAAAGGAAATACTAACAATTTCTTTCTACTGCAGAAATACATAGTGACACCATTATTCTGAGAAAACAATTGGATGGTAAGGATGTTTGTTTGAAAGGTATTGTTGGAAAATTTTACTGGTTATCTTTTCTGACAAATTACTTAAAAATTCTCTATTGTATTGCTAAGCTGAAATATTTTCCTTGGAAAACTGAAAAAGAATACTCAATTACAAACTAAAAGAGAAAGATTCACAAAAGGGTAGATGATTATCACTATTAAAATTCTAGGAGGAGAAAAAATATGAAATTCAGGAGGTTAAATGCATAACTTCCAGGGTAGCACATCCTCTAGTACTCTTTGTGATGCCCATTGGCTACAGTTTTCTGTAGATTCTGAAAAAAAATCAGTGTTTCTAATATGACTTTGTTTTCTTGATTGTAATGAAGGCATATGTTTTTGTACTAATGTTTTAAAGGAACTCTATACATATCAAACAAGTTCTGAAAGCTCAAGTTTTAAAAATATTTGAAGAAAATAATATTCTAAAATTTCCATTTCTTTTCAAAAATATGTTTAAAGAGTACAAAGTTGTCTTCTACTACTATCATGTCTGATTTTGAATAGCAAGGATTTTAAACTGCCCATGCTAATTTTTTTTCCTTTTTTGTAAAAATAAAAGTTGTCATATACTAGCTTAAGAGAGATATTGAAAAACGCCTGCTTCAATAGTGCCCATGTATCACTTCAGACTTGCCCTCAGCTTCTATGGGGCTGCAATGATGAAGCTTTACAAACCTGAGACCTGGACAGTAATTCTTAGTGAAAAATGTGCTGACTTCTAGAAATTAAACAGCTTCAAAATCATTTATGGCTATTTCAGTGCTAGCGCAAGTTGTTCTTTACACCTTTGCCTTCTTCCTCCTGTTTAAAAACACTTAAGAATAAATGTGTTTATATATGGATAAACTATGACAATATCATTAGGGTAAATATTTTATAGAAACTTCCAAATCTGACATTCAATGAAACCAATTTTTCCTGTCTCCAGGCACACAGTGGGCAGGTGGATGAGGCACACTGGAAGTATTTATATCTATCGGCAAAAGAAACCTTTGGAGATCACAGGATCCTATATTTGTTCAGGTCTTGAGTTCAGAAGAATAGACATAAAAGAAGCTCCATACTAAAACAAATATCTTTAAACATAAGCTTTGTTGAAATGTCACCACTCTATTCAACCCATAATTGAGCAAACATAACTTAGTGGGTGAAGCTAATCCTTGGAGAGACAAGAAGACCTCTCTGTACATCTCTGATGCGGCCTGGCCAAAGGCATTTCTTTTTTTATTTTCTGTTTTTGTTTTTTATTTATTACATATATTTATCACCAAGTCATGACAAAGAAGTCACAAAAAAGTAGGTTTAGTTTAGTTCATAACAGGATACATCCTGTGAAAACACATTTTCATCTTCTCTACTGTTTACAAGACTCTAACTTTAAAAGCAATTAAAGAACACTTGGAATTAAATTTGTCAAAAAATGGAATTTAATTCTGACTTCAGAAACTTGTGAAATAAAAGGCCATGATGGAAAAATATTAAGAACTCTGTAGAATTACCAAACTGTTATAATATCACTTTCCATTATAAAATCATCTCATTAAAACAAAATAAAAACCATGGAAAACACAAAAGTCAAATTAGGGATTTTGGTTTAGTATCTTCCCTGAGTCTCTTATTTAAAAAAAAAGTCAAATATAAGGCTGGTTCAAAATTTAACCTGAATGTTTAAATTTTCCCCCCAAGCTGCTATGGGGGAAAAAATTTAAGACAAATAGCTATACAAGGTAACATGGTCCCAGAGCTTTATTCAAAAGCTAATTTGCTTGTGCCACAGAGTTAACTGACCTGCTAGTGCAGTGAGCTTAAAAAGCGTCAAGCCTTTGATAATATAACACATGAGTTATGCCAAACAAGGGTGAAAGATGTTCAGTTGTTTATAAATATTAAGTTTCAATATGGATATGGACACTATATACATCAAATTTTGGTAACTTAATAACACAGAAACACATTTTAATGTTTTTAAAAATTTTTACACAAATGGGGGTTGGAGGACATGTCTTCTTAAAATTCTAAATATCAGACCTTCAATAACAAGATATTTAAAAAAATTTTTAAAGCTGATTTATATCCCAATAAAACAAAGAAGAAAAAAAGTGATTATAAGTTGATTCTTGGTTATTGGCATCCAATTCCAAGAAGTATTTGTCTCCTTAATCCTTGTAGCAGTTTGCAATTATTTCATGAATCCCAAAAAGAGAAATAAGATATTTGTAAACTAATCTCTTCCTCTAGGTGTAATACCTTTTTATTGCAATAAATACAGTTGTGGGATCTTTGATTAGATTACTTGATAAGATCACTTTAGGGCTTTTGATTGCACTACAAAAAGCAAAAATTGTTACCAGGAGTGGAGTGGATTTCTGTTTTAGTTTTCCAAAAAGCTGGTGATGCAAAGCATGAGAAATCTGCCGGCCTCCATAATGGGGATTTATTTGGGGCAAAAGCCCATAGCTACAAGGCCATGAAATGTCCAAATCAAGAAATCAGCAGCGATGCTCCCCCACCAGTCAGCCACTGACGACCCTGTTTCCAGTCATAAGGAGGTGCAGTATGACGGCGCCCGCCGATCTCTGCCTTCCCCTTCAGCATCTACCTTC
>PVKH010008325.1:0-19578 GCA_004027955.1 Chaetophractus vellerosus | reverse complement strand
AATCAGATTCATGGGATTATATTCAAGTTGGAAAGGATCTTAGAGAGATGAATGCATTCGAGGATTTCTTCTCCCTTCCCTGCATTTTACAGACGAGCAAATTGAAGCCCAGAAAGAAAAGACTTGAGAGGAAAGTGAGATGAATGGTGTCCAGTGTTTCATAGGAGGAAAAGTAGAGGGCACTTTTGAGGTTTGGAACAGTGAAGAAGAGGGGAGAGACGAGGCATTTACTTAAGTAGATAGCAAACTTTAAGGAAAGCTCTTAGTCGCCTTTTAAGAAAATAAGAGAGCTAAAGACATTTGTAAGTAGAAGGAAGTCAGCCAAAAGTGAGATCCAATATTTAAAATAAAGATAATTATTGGAGGGTCAAGCATACACTTAGACATGTTAATCTCACACACACACACACACCATCACTCACAGAGTGGTTTCTTCCGCACAAGGAAGAGGGAAGGAATAATAAGAGGAAAAAGACATTGTGCTGTGTGTTTTATTTATTCAACCTTAAGGGACACGTCATTCTGAGAAAAGGGAGGCTAGGATTGCTGTGAGAAACAGCCCACTTTGCCCAGGGGTGCATGGTGATGGTATCCCACCCAGGACATTGGCCACCTGGGGCTTCTCTCCTAATCCCCCTCTCTTTATTCCCATGTAGGAAAAGGAAAGAGGTAAAAACTTCAAGTACATTTCAGATGGGAAAGGGAAACATTGAAAGAGTTTGTGTTAGAGAGCTATGATTTCTTCATGAGTTAGGCTCTTCTGTGCGTTAGAAACTAGGGGCTTAGAGACACTGGAGGCCTTGAACTTGAACTTGATTTTAAACACAAGCAAGCAACTCAACTTTTTCAGTGTGATTTCTCCTATATGCAGTAGTGCTCTTTCTGTTTTAGCAGATGTTGCCCTGGGGGCAGGGACTTGGCTCTGTTTCTGGCAAACAGTGTTTCGAAGACAGCTATGACCATCTAGCATTTTTATTTACCCATGTTGCAGGTGCTGAACTCATCCGGTTTCTACTACCCAGCACATTTCCAAAACCATTCGTAGTCTCAGCAAGCCATAGACGAAATTAGAAATTGAGACTGATATTGAGTGAGAAGGGGAAAAAAAGCACACTCCATTCCTAGGTGGAAACCATTTCTAAAGAGTTTAATCATCAGGTTTGTCAGCATTTCCAACACTTTAATGTTGTCTTAATTGCTTTCCTCCACTTGCTACATCTCAGAGGCACACTATGCTTAGAGCCATGATTTGGGTCCTCAGTGTTTCTTCATTTTATGGCGTGTCCTAGAGCAAAGTTGGGCATCCACACAACGATGGGTATAATTCCGGATGCACAAAATTCTGAACAAGGTGAGGGATAGATGAGAAAGCAATGCATTTGGCTTTGTGTTCCCTCAGAAGTACCCCATGGCCACACAAGAGCTCGGTGGATGCAGGGTTTAAAGCACTGAATTAAATGAGACAGATGTAAAAATCTCACACACAATTACATTTGATTCAGATGCAGCTGACATATGTCAGTTTCTTGGCTAAATGTATGATTTGTATTGCTCCCATCAGGTAGGATTTGGAGAAATGTTCTTTTGAGATTCGGCATCCCACTGTTTCTAAGCCTCAATTTAGCCTTTATTCTGTATGACCTTAAGAAGTCACAATCTCCTAGCGCCTCAATTTACTTAACTATAAAATGGGGCTCCCTATTGGTCAAGAGAGTTGGAGGAAATCTGAGGAACTAAACATTAGATTAGCAAAGACATAAGCAATGATAATATAAAATGCTACAGAATTCTATAATTACCTAGGCTCCAACATAACTGGAAGCTGATGAATTTGTTGGTCTAACACCTTATGCTTCAGGTTAAACAAAAGTGAAAGTACAAATAAATTGTCTTTATATTACTCTACTATGTTGCTTTATTTATTTATTTATTTATTTATTTATTTATTTCCAAATGCCATTTAACCAGGCAGTCTAACAATCTAACTCTTTTGTGGCCACAGAAATTTTGTAGAGCTATAATTTTGCAAGGGAATCACAACATCCTTGAAATTGCTTCTAATTATTATATATATATATGTGTATGTGTGTGTGGCTATAAATACTGGAGACAATTTGAGTTCACAACAATTTCATTCCCATCTTTGGCTGGCTAGAAGGAAATATTTCTGTGTTTTCCCCAAAGACATTATCTATCTTCTGAAATTATTGGCCATTCCAAATATTGCCCATTTCCAAATGACATTCACTACTGCTGTGACATCTAAGTAATGTGAATCACATTTTCTAGTAATAGTGTTTTCAAAGATTTTTCAAAACCGAAAATATAACTTTAAAACCTGTATAACACAAAACTCCTTTTAGTGCTTATTTGCATAAAATCTTTTTTTGTTGTTGTTATTGGCCATAAGTTCAGCACCATTATCTTTTTTAAAATTTTGAAATAATTTCAAAAATAATACAAACACCATATAGAGAACTCGAACATACTACACTCCCAGATACCCAGGTAAACCAATTTTAGCATTTTGCTACCTTTGAGGTATGTTCTTTATTTCCTTCCCTCCTTCCTTTTTTCCTCTGTCTGTCTGTGTGTGTATGTATGTATGTATGTATGTATCTATTTTTTAACATTTAAGAGTAGGTTGCACACATCATACTCCTTGAACACCTGCTACTTCCATGTACATTTCCCACAAACAAGGATATCAATTTACGTAATTACCTTCAGTGCAATTACCAAATTCAAGAAATTTAAAGTTTACATTCTATATTCCAAATTTTTCATATGTCCTAATAATGTCTATTTGAGCCCTTTCTCCTCCATTCTTAGATCACATACTGTATCATGTATTGCATTTAATTGTCATTATCTCTTGCTTTTTAAAAAAATTGTGGAAACAGGTATATAACCTAAATCCTCCCATCCCAACCTCTCCCAAGCATACTATTTAATCACATTCACAGTGTTGTAGTATCCATTTACTATAAATTTCTCTTCACCCCAAACAGAAACCCTGCAATGATTTTGCATGAACTTCCCAATGCTCCTGTCCCCACCCCTGGTAAACTGTACTCTCCTTTCTGTGTCTATGAGTTTGCATATTCTCTGAGATCGTCTTTGTGGTTACTTCGGGAGTTAAATTTAACACTAGATCTATAATAATCTCGTTTTCTTTGATACCAACTTACTAAGCTCAACAGCACACATAAATTATGTTCCTATAATTCTTGTCACAAATTACATATTTATATATTATGAGTCCAAAACCATTGATTTATCATTACATTTTATGCATTTGCCTTTTAGATCCTGTAGGAAGTAAAAAGTAGAATTACAAATAAAAATACAATAGTAATGGTATTTATATTTACCCGTATCATTATCTTTATTGGAGATCTTTATTTCTTCATGTGGCTTCATTCAATTGTCTGATGTTCTTTCCTTTCAACCTGTATAACTCCCTTTAGCATCTCTTGTAGTCCCAGCCTAGTGGTGATGAATTCCCTCAGCTTTTGTTTATCTGGGAATGTCTTAATTTCTCCCTCATTTTTGAATAACAGTTTTGCCAGATACAAAATTCTTGGCTGCCATTTTTTTGCTATGAGCACTTTAAATATGCTTTCCCTATGCCTTCTTGCCTCCATGTTTCGGTGAGAGATCAGCACTCAATAGTACCTGGGGCTCCCTTGTGAGTAACATGTTGCTTCTCTCCTGGGGCTTTCAGCATTCTTTATCTTTGGCCTTTGACAGTTTGATTATAACATGGCACCATGTGGGACCATTTGGATTTATCCTGTTTAGAGTTTATTGAGCATCTTGGATGTGTATATTCATATCTTTTATTAAAGGGGAAGTTTTCAGCCATTATTTCTCTTCAATATTCTCTCTGCCGCTTTCTCTCTTTCTCCTTATACTGGTACACTTGATGGTATCCCACTGGTTCCTCAGGCTTTGTTCACTCCATTCTCTCCTCTTTCAGCCTGGATGGTTTTAATAGTCATCTTCAAGTTCATGATTTTTTCTTCTGCCAGCTCCAATCCTCTGTTGCACCTCCCTAGGGAATTTTTAATTTCTGTTACTGTGGTCTTCAGCTCTTGTTTGCTTCCTTTTCATAATTTCCATCTCTTAATTGATATTCTCTGTGTTCATCTATTGTTTTCCTGATATCCTTCAGTTCTTTTCCATGTTTTTCTTTAGCTCTTTGAGCATATTTAGGACCATTTTTTAAAAGTCTTTGACTAGAATGTCCCAAGTTTGATATTCCTCATTAATGGTTTCGAATGCTTTGATCTTCTGTTTTCCTGGGCCATTGCTT
The DNA here is from genome assembly GCA_004027955.1 of Chaetophractus vellerosus. Lineage (NCBI taxonomy): Eukaryota > Metazoa > Chordata > Mammalia > Cingulata > Chlamyphoridae > Chaetophractus > Chaetophractus vellerosus. Next base: position 15,260 of record PVKH010008325.1, on the reverse strand, counting down.
CCTGTTTCTTTGTGTGTTTTGTAATCCTTTGTTGAAACCTGGACATTTTGATATTTTAATGTGTTAACACTGAAATGTAGACTCTAAGGCATTTGTTCCTTAAGCTTGTATCCTCTGTTATGGCAGAGCTTTCCTTAACTGCCAGGATCTAAACAAAAAAAAGGAAAAAAAAAAAGAAAGAAAACGCCTTCCCCAATCTTTGCAGATTGACCAGTCCAGAGTGCTCTCCTTCAGAGCTTATCCGTACAGTTGAGTTTAGAGACTAGCTCCAGGCCAAAGCATTGGAGCCTCCCTAACCAATTCTCCACATGCATCTTTTCTTGGGTCTGTGTAGGTGGTCCTAGGAATTCCCCTGTTTACACAGATACAAATGTTCTCTCTTCCCTAGGAAACAGTTTCCTCATGGTGTCAGGCCCCTCACTGTATGTCTGACAGCCAGCAGTCCCTTGCCCCCAGCAGTACAACTTGACTGCTTTCCCACAGTGTTCCTTAGGAAAGTTTGGTGAGTTGCCTTCTCCATGCAGGGCAAGTTCTGGGAGGGCTAGTCCCTCGGGCCACCACCAGACCGACTGGGACAGACGTAGATGTTTTCAGTATGAGCATGAAGGTGACTCTGCATCCTCCAGAACTGGTTCCAGGGATTTATACTGGGAGTGTTGGCTGGCTCCTTGCAGAGCTGGTAAGGCTAGGAGAGAATCCTATTACTTTTAAGTGGCATTTTTCCTTCAATGTTTTGTTCTGGTACTTTACAAATTTTGTGGCATTTAGTTGTCAACGAGGGAGGTTCTGTTGTCCCGCAGATGAGGAAATAAAGGCTCTTTGAGGTTAAGTGTTATCCAAGGTTAGTAAGAAATTGAGCTTTAAATGTAGGTGTTCTGGCTTCAAGTCCAGGGCCCGCACCCCCTTTACAAAATATTGATATTGATTTAAAAGGAGAAGAGTGTGCTAAATTAATGTTTGTCATGATATAGCTTGAAGTACTTTTTAAAAGAATACCAGGTATCACCTTGTTTACAAATAATTTATCTCTCCTTATATGAGCATCATTAACCATTGTGGTTATTTTAGAGTTCTGATTACTTGGACTCTTATACGATTCTAGTTGAACAACCCTCTTTCTATTTTTAAAGTATGGTCAGTCTGAAAAATTTTGAGAAGATTTGGAGAGTTCTAACTGCATAAACAAAATCTTATTCTTTATGTATCAGATTATTTATGCAAACATAAATATAAAATATATTAAATAAAACATTATACTATCACCTTTGTATAAATATTATATAGCAAAGAATATACAAGTTAAACACATACATAACAGAATGGAGGAATACGAAAGTACTTTGGAGCCCTAGAATATAAGAGTTGCAGTGAGGTAGCTCTTCCCACTCAGTTCTTGATAATGCTGGATAGGAAGCCTAGTTCAAGCATTTGGTTCTTTGCACATCTACTTTTAATACTTGAATTTTGCCTGACTTGAAAACTGTGTGACTCTGTTTCGCTCTCTGTGTCAAAGACATAGTCTTGCATTCAGTAATCGTTCTATGTCAAAAGATGCCAGAATTTCATTTCTCTTTTATAACAGAGCGAATTGTTTTGGTTAGAGGTTCTGGAAAGATCACTGAAAAGGCAGGCTGAGGTTTTTTTGTTTGTTTGCTTTAGGAGGTACTGGGGATTGAAGTCAGAACCTCGTACATGGGAAGCATGTGCTCAACCACTTAGCTACATCCGCTCCCCAATGAGAGTTGTTTTTTTTTTCTGTTTGTTTGTTTGCTTTGTTTTTAGGAGGAACTGGGGATTGAACCCAGAAGCTCATATTTGGGAAGCAGGTGCTCAAACACTGAGCTACATCATCCCCCAGACTGGGTTTTAATTTGTGTTTTATTTAATTTCTCTGAGTTTTAGTTTCTCTGCCTACTTCAGAGGGACACTGCAAGGATTAATGAATATAAAGCTTTCAGTGCAGAGCTTGACACCTACTAGATGATTTATAAATTAGTAAAGAGTAATTTTTATCAAGCACATTATTCCAAGAAAAAAGATTTGAAGGGGCATTCAATAAATATGAGTTATACTTTTTGTCCCCTCCTATTTTATTTATAATTATTATTATTTAGCAATAGTAGTAAGATTCTAGAGTTCATGTAAATTTGTTTCACTAAATTTCATTGGTTCTTGTAACTGGCTATGTCAGAACATGGGAGTGATAACATCCCCCCAATAATTCAGGCAGATTAGTCAAGCTGGGGCCTGTCCACCTGGAGGCTCAAGGCAGAAATCCGAAGGCATTGGGACTCAGACCATGTCGCAAGATGGGATGTCACAGCCAAATTTATGGGGAAGGTGAGGCTGCTGCTGAGCCTCTGGCAACAGGGTGGGTGTGATATCCCTTGAACTGACTTTCAGAATATGGTGTTATCTACTTCAATATTGGTATATCAACAACTGTGAATGCAGCCCTTCGCCCGTGTGCTCAACGCTCAGCCCAAGGGGAAGGGGTAAGTAAGGAGGTCTCTGTACCATGGCTCGTACAAAACAGATGGCCTGCAAATTGACCAGCGGTAAAGCACCCAGGAAGCAACTGGCTACAAAAGCCGCTCTCAAGAGTGCGCCCTCTACTGGAGGGGTGAAGACATCTCAGCGTTACAGGCCTGGTTCTGTGGCACTCTGGGAAATTAGACATCATCAAAAGTCCACTGAACTTCTGATTCGCAAACTTCCCTTCCAGCATCTGGTGCTAGAAATTGCTCAGGACTTCAAAACAGACTTGCGCTTCCAGAGCACAGCTATCGGTGCTCTGTGATATCTATCGGTGATAGGTGAGGACTATCTGGTTGGCCTTTTTGAAGACACCAACCTATGTGTCATCCGTGCCAAACGTGTAACAATTATGCCAAAAGACATCCAGCTAGCACGCCGCCTACGTGGAGAACGTGCTTAAGAATCCACTATGATGGGAAACAGCTCATTCTCAAAAAAAAAAAAAAAAATTGTTTTTGTCTTTTCTTCCTGTTATTGGTATTTTTGAACATTAGATATTTTTTTCCATCGGGTCAAAAGATACCTAAGTATATGGTTGTGAATGGAAAAATAGGGGACAGAACTCAGGTATTGGCAGTTTTTCCATTTTCATTTGTGTGTGAATTTTTTAATATAAATGTGGGAACATAAAGCATTAACGCAAGTCAGAATGTTTCACGGAACAAGTTTCTACAATTATAACATTTATCAATAAACCTGTTATAACATTATCAATAAATCTGTTAAATTTTTCTGGACAAATGCCAGCACTTGGATTTTTTAAAAACAAGGATATTTCTTATTGATGGCAACTAAATGGAGTTTGTAGCATTTTTATCATACAGTAGATTCCATCCATTCACTATATTTTTATAACTGAGTTGTCCAACATGCAACTATATGTTTTTAATATTGTCTGTCTTCTGTGCTGTTCCTGTAACTTTGCTATTAAAATACATTAAACTACCAAAAAAAAGTGGTATATCAAGTGTAATAAATGTACCACACTAATGTAAGATGTTAATAATAGGGGAAACTGTGTATGTGTGTGTGTGTGTGTGTGTGTGTGTGTGTGTGTAGAGGGGGGTATATGGGAATTCCCTATACTTCCAGTATAATTTTTCTGTAAATCTAAAACTTCTCTAAAAATAAAGTTTATTATCACTACAAAAAAGAGAATGCAGTATTATTGTAACAATATTTTTTAAACTTTTTTTCTCTTAAGGGTGTAAATGCCATTTCGGTACTTTTTGATCTCTCTAAAATACCAGCCTTAGTACTTTTACCCAACATGTACCACATGGCAACTTGCATAAGAATAGGCAATAAATTCGCTATTTATTCAATCTCCTGTACTGCACCTAAAGGAACACTGAGACTTGGTACAGCAACGCACCCTGAATTAGGGGGGGGGGGGAGGTACATGTCCCATCCCAAGTAACAGAAAAGCAAATAAGATATTTTCTTTAGTGTCTTTTATTTGTCAGATTATTACACTCCTTTTCCTAGACTGCAGCTTTGCAATTCTGCAATTCTTAGAATATTAACCCTGGAGACCTTTATAAAATATATTCCTGATTATTGTAGCGGCCTTCCAGGTTTGAAAAATCAGGGCATTGATGCCCAAGGTTATACCACACTTTAGAGACACAAAATCTACCTACCTGACATCACCCTGCTTTTCCTAGATTATGCTCACCATTTTCACTAATTATCACTTATGTCATACTCTATAAGCATGTTTACTTTATTTTAAATTAATATCCAACCTACTGTTCCTATGACTTTCCGATCTGGTTGACAGAATTCAGGAATTTACATGCAGAATTCATGGATACGATGGAATGAATGAACATGCCAGAAAAACAATGCCCTGTTAGATGATGGCTTTGGGATACATCAAGGAAGACGCAAGCCAGATATACTGACCATGCGTGTCCACTACATGGAAGAAAGGAATCCACTGCCTGCAGAAATTTATCATTTAAAATCACACTGTAACATCAACTAAAACTCAGTAATATTGTTCTCGGCTTCTTTTTAAACCTTCTGTTGTTGCCCATTTGAATATCCTGGCAACCGTCACTGATGACATATTCATGAGGCTGTAGTCATTCCAAGACTAAAATGTTAGATTCCGCCACTTCTTCATAGATGGCTTTAGAAGTGGAATTTCATTTAAATAGAAGTCTCTTTTTGAAAAACACAACCTCCAGACATTTATCAGTAATAATTGTGGCCGAACCATGCATATAATTATCATGAATGATAAATCCCGTTTGACCTCTTACCTAGATATTTCTACCAAAAAACCCGCATTTATTCTACTAGGGGCTTGGCAATCCATCAAAAGATTGGCTAGCTCCTGATTGCTTATATGCAGAAAACACTTTTAAGTTAAAGGTTTTCATGTCCAAAGAAAATATTTATTTTGAATTTAATGTCGATTTCCCATACCCAGAAGATTAACTAATAATAGGGTCCAAAATTATAGCAAAATCAGAACATTTTGAGAATAAATTTGATGCAAACATAAAAATATTTTCCAGCCACCTTTCTCCGTTTAAAATCCTTTCGCTGATAAGCACATGGTAAACACATACAGGATGTATCTCATATTTCTATGCAAATATCAGGAAGAGTTTTCAATTTGGCTTTCTCAATAGTTACATAGGATTATTATGAGTGTAATAGTTTTATGTTCAAGTGGGATTCTGCAGTATTAAATTCCTTGTTAATCAAATCAGTCAAGCTCTCTCTGGAATTTCAATTTACACCTTTACAAAATATTAGCACTGATTAATGTAGGATTTATTCATATGTTTGATTATTCATGTATACCTTTCTAAAAAAGACTCTCACTTCTCCTAGCTGGATTCTTTTATCTTTAGTTAGACTGCAAAACTATACATTTTAGTTCCATTAGGTTAACTCCAGTAACACTACTGCTCACGCATTAAAGACCAAAGCAAAATTTATTCTGCAAAACTTGCCATTTTCTCTGTGAAACAACTCATATTGTTTTTAGGAGTGAAGTATTTGTGATGTAGTAGCAAAGCATCGTGTCAAACAGTCTCAAGAGATGTGAGCCATGGTCCCAAGAGAAAGCTTTTGGGGACAGAGGAGTGAGGAAGGTACTTAGGGTGATGCCAGCAAAAAGATAATCAGTTGTGCACAGACTTTTTGAGTCCAAGTCATCCTTTCGCCTCTCAATCTGGTTTCTTCCCAGATCAAGAGACTCCCAGGGGAACACAGCTGGCACACCTGGTGGGGTTTAGAGACGTTCAACTAAGTCTGCGTCTTGCAGTTGCTTCACCTGGGGAAGCCAGTTGTATACTCCGAGGCTCAATGTTGTAAGCTGATTATTTAGATTCCAATTCTATTCTAATTTATTTGGCATCGATGACATACTAGGCACTGCCAATACATTCAAGCTTGAGATCATTTCTCTGTGGGAGGCAGTAGCATGTCCTTTACAGGAAATCCAGGTTCAGTGTTCAAATCAAGGCCCCGTGATTTGGTGAGGGATATATCGTCAGGGTAGCGCCGTGATTCCAACACTTGTCTTTTGACTCGAAGTCCAGTGTTCTTTCCATTCAACTCGTCCTTTTCTCCTAGCGGTTCTTGTCTTACTTATACCACAGGGTGGTTGTGAAAATGAAATGAGATGGTGTACACAAAAGTACTTTGTAAGCTGTCAAGAGCCGTGTGGTATAAGATAATACCGGCTTTACTCACAGCTTACTTCCCTACCTTCCACTAACTGGTTAACAAGGATAAAAGGTTCTTATGCTCTACCAGGGAAAACCAGTCCTTGCAGATAACCATTTTAGGAAAAATACTAATAATCAAGAAAGGTAGACACTGATGTTTTTCAATTCTTGGCTAGAATCTGGGCTTTAGATACCAGTCTTTTAAAAAGATATAAATTCCATCTCTTCTGAAAAGTGCTTTGAGATTTGCTCAAGTAAAACTATAACTGTGTCACATACAATTCTGATAAGACTGCTCACACATGGACTTCTCCACTTTGAAAATGAGAAAGCTGGAACAATTACGGAATTTGCAAGGAAGGAAATGCCACTCTCTTAATTTTAATTAAATGAATAAATATAAGACAAGCTAAATACCTGTATTGAAGTGAAGAGCTGAGACCATCAGCTGGAAGATTCAGCCTCAAAAGAAAACACTCTCAATGAGCAGGGAGAGGGTTATGAGCTGAAATCACAAACTTGTTTGCCTACATTGATCCATTTCAACAAATATATTCTCAATGCCCTTTTCATTTGGAATGATACCAGAATACCAAGATTGTCATTTTAGGAGAAAGTCCTTTTGTTGCTATCTGGGTGGGTAATTATTCTGTATAATTTTATTTTTCCATTTACAGTGATCAATATCATTTCCATTTGGCCCTCTTTCTTGTAACTAACTTCTCTAGCCCAGGCTTGAATTGAATAACTACTTATGGACAAAAAGTCTCTACTATTCACCCAATGGAATAAACATTGGCCCAACATACCTATTTTTTTTCAACAAGAAATTATGTTATCATAAAAGTGAATCATGTACTGAACATTCAGGAACAATATATTATCCTAAATGGATATTAAAAATGTGATGCTCAGCTTTTAAGTAATACAATTACCATACCTACATGAGCAGATGAGTACATATGAAACTATTTTTTGCATATCAAGATAAATATAATATATAGAATATTCTTGATAGATATATAATGATAACATAGAAATGTAGAAGAGTAAATTAATTGTAACTACTATGATAAGGAGAGAATGATAGTATACCATAAGAAAGTCATAACTGCATTTCTGCTTTAAGCTATTTTTAACTGTATTCTCAATTTTTGGTTTGTAAGTTTACAGTTTCTATGAAACTAAGCAGAAGACCTGATTTATTTTAAATTGAAAAAATGCTCTTACAAAATAGCAATTTCAAATATGTATTGTTAGTAGCAGCTGACACCATCTATTCATGTCATCTGAATTTATTTCTTGGGCCAAGAGATCTGCAAGGCAATATTATATAGACCATAATTTAATAGCTGTAAATAAGGAAAGCCTAGAAATGACAGTGAAATATATATAATTTCCCCAAGTGGACAGCATCTAAGATGAAGATGTTTACAACAATAAAATTAAATAAGGCAAATTGAAGCTGACGCGTAACTGGTAGTTTTCTGTATAATACATAGACCTCTCTTGAAACGAATTTTAATAAACAATTAGCAAAGAGTAAAATTTTAAAAATCCATTCTTTCCTTGCATCTCATTGTTCACAGACTGTTTCTAAAGTTCATATGACCAAGAAGAATCCACTATTTTAACTCTACATGGAATCAGTAGAATTTTGAGTTTTGAGGCCATTCTTAATTAGAAATCAGTAATGGAATAAGCTTATCAAAATTTTTATTTCTTCCTTAAAATATCCATATAGGATTGTTTGGTGACTTTGCTTTGAAGAAAGTGTCTTTTATTACTTATTTTAGTACAACACATTAAAATCAAATATCTCCTGTAGCAAAACGATTCAAGTCCCTGGAACTCAAATAATTTTCTAATAAAAAATGCATGAGACAAATAAATGCACTTTATGTTCCACAAGAAAAGGCAGTTTCAACAGGCTAATGCTCAGAGAAAATTCATTTTATCAACCAGCCATTTCATTCTTTGGTGCTGTTACAAACTCCTTCCAGTTGCTAGGCAACCATAATTCATAGTACCTTTTAATGGATACTTGCTACTGCTGAGAACATTAAGGTGAAGAGAATAAATGCCTTGGGTGAATCTTGAAATCTTTCATTATGCATGTCATTCTATTTCTGTAATGCTATAATGCTGAAATGTTTCTGTGGCAGGAAACTGAGTTGTGGTAATTGCATATTCCACTCATATATGTTTTGTAAGCAGAGCAGCACGTACTTGTCTAAAATGAGTTATTTCAAACATGATTGAAATTGGACTTTTCTACCTCTAAAGGTAGTAAATAAATCTAGAGAAAGAAAGAATAGGTTTAGAGTAAAATATCTTGAAATTTCCAGTAAGAATGAAGAAATCTTACAGCACAAATCAAAAGTAATCAAGCTGGTTCAAGCTTGATCAGAATGGTTTATAAATACGTGGTACAGACAAGTTGAAATATAAAAATACAACAATAGCATAGAATATGCTGCAAGCTCCTAAAACAATCCAGGCAGGCTTCATAAGCAGGTACACATGTGATTGAAATACTCATGTGTCCAAGTTTTCATTGGGACTTGAGAGATTGGGAAGGCATGGTTTATACTTTTCACATTGTTGTCAGATGGAAAAGGTAATAGATTTGAATGCAATATTGAATTTATAATAGAGCACACCATTTTTGCTCTAAACATTATTTTCATTTTAAATACAGAGAAGTTGTCTCCATACTTTTATACACAGAGTCATCCTTTTGCATTAAAAAGAAATAAATCTAGGCTCAGCGCCCAGGTTAGAATGAGTGGGCTTTTCTTCCCCTTTCTCTTTAGCATGGGATATATAGTCCTTTAAATGCTGAAATAATAGCCTTCATCTGATAGATGCCACATTAAACTCTTGTGTATTGCTTTTACTTACTGATCACTATCATTTCTGGAGTGAAAAAGAACAATCATACCTCTATCTCCATGCATGAATGAAAAATGAACAATTATCATCTAAATGTTGATGCAAATCAGGACTTCTTAACTGGTGGGAGTCAGAAAGAGCCTGTAAGAGACTCCTTTGCCACCACCCAGCCCACTGAATCAGTATCTCTGGAAATGGGGTGTTGGTGGGGAAACACCTAGTTTGGGCCTCAAACCCAGGCTGAGAAACAAGACCAAATGTGGAGGCGTCCCCAAATCTAGTAGTTGAGTTTTACCTCAGTTTTCATTTTGCATCAGGGAACTTTAATTACTATAAAGATACAACTCCCTTGTTGTCTGAGAAGATGAGTTAGTGGATCATATCGTGTTATGAAAAATGGAATATCAATCTTTCTGTCCTATGGTCATTTGGATTATTTAGATTCATCTTTCTTTTGATAGCTGCAGTAACCACATCTACCACCTTACAGTGAAATGTGATTCTTTGTTTCTTCCCCCTCCCATCCCTATGTTTTAAAAAATGCTGAGTTGGTACTGGCATACAGACAGACATATTGACTGTAGCAGTTGAGCAGTTTGATGTAATTATGAATTCCAAAATAGATATTGGATCATACTAATCTGGGCATGATTAAGTTATGATTAGGGCATTAACTGGGCCACATCAGTAGGGCGTTGAGCCCCACCCCTTGGTGGGTGGGGGAATCGAAGATAAAAGACATGGCAAAGGACAGTGTTGTAGCAGTTTTGATGTTGGAGTTCTGGTGAGGAAGGAGAGAAAGCTCCAGGATAGAGATGAGCCGTTTGCCTGAGAGTTCACAGCTAGCCTTGTGGAGAAAAGCAAAGCCTAGAGAGCCTCATGGTCTACAGCTGACCTTGTGGAGGAAACAGAAGCTAAGCCCAGAGAGAAACGCAGCCCTGGGAAGAGAGGAACCCAAGAAGCCTGAACCCTTGCAAACATAGGCAGCTGCCTTGCTCCAACATGTAGCAACGGACTTTGTTGAGGGAAGAAACTTATGCTTTATGGCCTGGTAACTGTGGACTTCTACCCCAAATAAATACCCTTTATAAAGACCAACAGATTTCTGGTATTTTGCATTGACACTCCTTTGGCAGACTAATACATTGACCAATGGAAATGAATCGAGAACTCAGAAATAGACCCTCACATCTACAGTCAAGTGATTTTTGACAAGGTGATCAAGCCCTCCCAGCCAGGCCAGAACAGTCTAATCAACAAATGGTGCTGGGAGAACTGGATAGCCATATCTAAAAAAAGAAAGAAGACCCCTTTCTCACACCTTATACAAAAATTAACTCAAAAAAGATCAAGGACCTAAATATAAAAGTAACAATTAAAAACTCCTAGAAGAAAATGTAGGAAAACATCTTCAAGATCTTGTGATAGGCGGTAGTTTCTTAAACTTACACCCAAAGCACGAGTAACAAAAGGAAAAATAGATAGAAGGGACTGCCTCAAAATTAAACACTTTTGCACCTCAAAGGAATTTGTCAAAATTCCTTTGAGAATTTTTAAGGCAGCCAACTCAATGGGAGAAAATATTTGGCAATCACATATCCATTAAGGGTTTAATACCCATGATATATTGGAACCAGCTGTGACTCAATTGGTAGAACCCTGGTTTACCACATGGGAGGCCCTGGGTTCGTTTCCCAGGGCCTCCTCAAGAAGGCAGGCCTCCTCAAGAAGGCAAGCCGCCATGAGCTGGCAAGCTGCCGTGGGTGAGGCAAGCCGCCGTGGGAAAGGCAAACTGCCGCGAGCAGGCAAGCTGCCGCGTGGTGAGCTGACTCGGCGGGATGCCGTGGCAGGGGGAGACAAGCAGACACAGAAGAACGCAAAGAGCAAAAATGAACACAGCAAGAACAAGCAGCAAAGGAGGGGGGGATATATAAACAAATAAAAAATAAATCTTAAAAAAAAATCCATGATATACAAAGAGATCATACAACTCAACAATAAAAAGACAAAATACCTGATTAAAAAATGGGCAAAAGACTTGAAAAGACAATTGTCCAAAGAAGAAATACAAATGGTGAAGAAACACATGAAAAAATGTTCAGCATCACTAGTGATTAGGGAAATGCAAATCAAAACTACAATGAGGTATCATTTCACACCTATTAGAGTGGCCACTATTAAAAAGTCAGAAAACTGTAAATGTTGAAGAGGATGTGGAGAGATAGGAACGCTTATTCACTGTAGGTGAGAATGTAGAATGGTACAGCCACTGTGGAGGACGGTTTGGCAGTTCCTAAGGAAGTTGAATATAGACTTGCCTATGACCTGGCAATATCATTGCTAGGTATATACCCAGAAGAACTGAGGGCAGAGACACGAACAGACATCTGCACATCAACGTTCATAGCAGCATTATTCACAACTGCTAAAAGTTGGAAACAACCCAGGTGTCCATCAAATGATGAATGGATAAACAAATTGTGGTGTATACACATGATGGAATATATGCAGCAGTAAGAAGAAATGAAGTCATGAGGCAGATAACAGGACAGATGAACCTGAAGGACACTTTGTTGAGTGAAGCAAGCCAGACACAAAAGGACAAATACTGTATGATTGCACTATTATGAACTAAATATATTGTTTAAACTCATGGAGTTAATAATCAGAATATAGGTCACCAGAAAATAGGAGGGCTGAGAAGGGAAAGCTGAGGTTTAATCTGTGCAGAAATGTTGAAAAGGTTGTTTGTAAATCTTTGGAAATGAATAGAAATGGTTAAAGGATATCGTGGTGTTTGTAACTAGCAGTGCTATTGTGTGGGTATGACAATGGTTGAAAAGGAAAGTCTAAGGTCATGTATATTACTAGAAGGAAAAAGCTAAAAACTGTAACACGGGAATGTATAAGATAGTAAAACCTCATGTAAAACACGAATATGGGTGATATTGCATCTATAAGCCTGTGTTTACAAAATATAAATACAAATATTCTAGAGAGAAGGAAAAAGAATAGCAGCTATGTACAGCAGGGAAAACAGAGAGAGATTGAGAAGTGATGAGTTCTGTTTTTTTGTTTATTATTATTGTTTTTGGAATAATGAAAGTGCTCTAAGAATGACTGGAGTGATGAATGCACAAATATGTGATTACACCAAACACCACTGATTGTATATTTTGGATGTATTTATGCTTTATTAATATGTATCAATAAAATTGATTTGTTAAAAAAAATGCTGGCTTCCCTTTGTGAGTATTTGAAAATCCAGCAATTTTTTCATGACGTCCTCTGAACTCAGGATAGAGTTGCTTAGAACAATGCCAATTCCCCTAATTCTTGGGAAGCACCATTCCTAATACAGAGCCTCAAAGTGGCTTTGGACCACCTTCTGCTTTCCTCACTAACTGCTGGCGGTAGGCCCAGCCTGAAGCATGGGCAATGAAAGCAGCTGCCCTAAATAAAAATAATAATGTTTACATTTAAAATATATATACGTATCTTTGAATGGAGCTTAACCTCTTGTGAAACCACTACCTGAGCAAATCAGATTCATAGGGTCTGGTCCAGGGACGCTTCAAAGAAATTAAGAAAATGCCAAATTAAGTCAGAGTGAGTCTAGAGGCCCTAGAGGAAAGACCAGATTTTGTAAGCTTTGGTGCTGTTGAAACGCAGTCTTAAATGAGTGTTCCAAGATGGGTGTTAAGGGAATTTACTACATTACAAGTGTGTAGTGGACTCTGATGTTTTAGATTGGGTGTTAAATTGAGGGTCTTGATCACATGCCATCATTAAAGATCCCGTGGTAAATGTACTTCTTGTAAGAGGAGGCGGGCTCATCAAAAGCTTCTGGACAACTTCCAACTGCGTAATTACATCCTATATATAAATTCCCTCTGTAGTTTCAACTGGGGAAGGTATTTTTTTTCACTTCTAATCCAAATTTCAGATATAGTTTTTCTCTGCACTGCTAAACAGCTGCTGCATTTTGACCCTCGGTGGTATTTAGAATTGAACTCAGATGGGCTTTCCATCACTTCTAAGAATAGTTCTTGCTTCACTTTCCAAGTTTAATAAGGGATCTTTTCAAATATTTGCTAATATTTACATTACTAAAAGTCTTGCTGAATTGGGTTACATGGCAAATGTGCAATATTTTCTTTATAACAGAAAACATAATTGCTAAGGAGCAAACATATATCCAGGGCCTAATATGTGGATTTAGAGATGTTTAATTCATGGAGAGCCCAAAGTTAAACAATTATACAATATAAGATCCAGAACTCTTCTTCGTTCCAGATCGTGGCTTGATCACCCAGGTCTCTTTTTACCATGCTTTTGTGTTCTATATACATATCTAATAAGTGGATCTTATTCCTGGTTATGGAATTTAGATGAGCAAGCAGTATATAAATGGAGCATACAAGTAATGCCAAAACCTTATTTTAGCAATTAAGTAAGATTATATGTTTAGGAAACAAGGCTCAGATCAATGTTTTATAAAAAGGTGCATGGTGTGTTCTAAACAGAAAAATATCCAAACACACTGATTTGAAAAGTTTTGCTAAGAAGGATGCTAAAATAGATTCTGAGCCCACAGGCGGCTAGAAATTGGAATAAAAACTGGAGAAATGTTTTTGCATTAAGTTTTGATCTTCCCCCAGCCCCCACTCCCACTGTTTGTTGAGTATCTGTCTTTCCTGCTAGACAGCACACACAAGGGATTTAGGGACTGTGTGTATACATTTTGTTCACTGCTCTATGGGCTGCTAAAGCACAGAGCCTGGTTCCCAGTAGGGGGCGCAATAAATATTTGTTGCTAGATTGTTTGGAGGTGCTCCAGGTAACAAAGAAAGCACCTTCACGTATATCAGTTCACTCTATTACAACAGCCTACTGGGGACTGGAGAACTATTTCTACCTGTGGATGAGATCCAGCAGCCTCTGGTGCTCTATTGAAACAAAATGGGAAACTCTACCACTGGGTTAGTAGCAGTCTCATAGACAATAGCAATGCTCCAACAATTGCTTTTTTTCCCCCCCCCTTCCTAATATTTTATTCTCAAGCTGAATCAGCAGTGGTGGAAGGACTTTAGCCATAGCAATGACTCTGTTGCCTCCCCTTTTTTTCCACATTGCATTGGCGGATAATGAATTATACTCAACGTTTCACTAAGACCTCAACATGTCTGTCACTCATTAGGAACTCAATAATATTTATTGAATGAATCAACCAATCAAAATAAAATAGCCAAGTTAGAATGAATGGGGAGAGCACATTGTAGAGGAAGGACAACAAGGCTCAGAGTCAGAATCTGGTTCCTCCATCAGTTAGCTGTATAACCATTTGGCTTCCCCAGCTGGGGCATCTCCATCTGTAACATGGGGAGAGGATTGACTGAAAAATCAACAAAGCAGTTTCCAGTTCTAAAAGAATCAAAAGGTTTGACTTTCAACTCCTATTTGTCCTAATTAATCACCTAGAGATAAGTGAGAAGCCAATGAAGTGGCTAGAAATCAGGCAGCATATAAAAGAGGAATAACATGCTTTATATGACCTAAAAGTAGGTCACTGATTATTGAATAATTTGAAATTATTTTATTCCACTAGCACAGGGAAACAATTATATATCTATATAAATAAAGGAATACTTTTCTAAACAGTTCTCTCCTTGCATAGACCTTGCTTTCATAGGCAGGCAAGGTTTCCTACTGGAAAGCCTTCCAATTTGAATGGTGTCCTTTGGGAAAAGAAATAGTTTAATTACAGTTTAGTGTAAAACTTCAGCTTTGTTTTTTTGTTTTTTTTTTTTAATTACATACCCCCCCCCCTTCTGTTTGCTCTTGCTGTGTGTCCATTCTTCTGTGTTTTTCTATGTCTGCTTCTTGTCTCCCCCGGTCTTTGCGGCGGTGCGCCGAGTCGGCCCTCTGCGGCGGCGGCTCGTTCCGTTTGTGGGTGGCTCCATTCCGTTTTCACGGGCGGCTCCGCTCCATGTTTTGCGGGCAGCAGTCCTCCATGTTTTTGCGGGCTGCCCGGCTTCTGCGCTTCGCAGGCGACAGCTCCGCTTTTCACGGGTGACTTTGCCATGCCCATGGGGGCTCCGCCTTGCCCGTGGCGGCTTTTTTTGCCTTGCCCAC
>PVKH010008324.1:0-19576 GCA_004027955.1 Chaetophractus vellerosus | reverse complement strand
TCTGCTGAGGCAGCTCTCGCCTGGATCCACCAAGATGTACAGATCGGATCCAGTTACCACCTGCAGGTCATTCAAAGGCCAGCAGTGGGAGAGAGAGAGAGAGAGAGAGAGGAGAGAGAGAAAAAGGGAGGGAGGGAGGGAGAGGATGAATCTTTATTTCCCTCTGCCCTATAGTTCTGCAGAGTTTTGTCTGCTTGCTTAAGAAACCACCCTAGGCTCATCCTAAATTCATGCAGTTAGAGGAGTATATAACCTTGAAAACATCCAGTGGATTCTGACCAGTGCAAAGTCTCCTCCAGAACGCCCCTGCAGGACCTTTAGACACCAGCTCTTCACTGGCTCAGGTCTTCAGGTCCAGGGGTCATGGAATGGGCAGGTTCTAAAGGGCTGCTGACCCAGGAAAGTCTAGGGTTGTGGAGTACTCTTTTTGGGGAGCCTGTGGATGGTGAGGGCAGAGGACACTCAGCTTCTGCAGTTAAGGAAGGGGGATACTTCCTTAAGTCCCAAATTACTAGAGACCATCTATTCTTGTCGATGTTCAAGTACCCTGTCTGTTTCCTCATATACTCAACAGCTGTTTCCTTCTCTTTTGATTACTGATTGTCAAATCATTATCTCCCTCACTGGCCTATGAATTTCTAGAAGGTAGAACACATTTAATTCAATTTAGAATCTCCAAAGACTACTGGCTCACAGTAAAAAAAAGTGTGTAAATGGATGAGTAGCAAATAAATAAATGAGTGAAAGAATGGGGCTGATTAAATTGTTTTCTTGTACCCCTCTAAAAGTGATAGTTACTTGTTACCTGATGAGTTTATGGGTAACAATGGCAAGGACCTGAAAGAGTAAATGATATTGGGGGAGCCATGACAGCTATGCTTGGGTGAGTGGCAATCTCCAACCCCTGCCTCATAATACCGTTTCAGCACCTACCAGGTCTTTGCCCTTTTAGTTATCCTTCTTAAGTGAATGGACAGTGCTCCTCTCAAGGGTACTAGACAAGTTCCCTACTGATATCCACTGAGGCTCTACGCCAGATACTAGCCCCTCTTTGTAGTGAAGGCAATATTGGTAACTCCAACCTTGTTACATTTTGCTTTGTTTTGTTTGTTGCTTCTTTTTTCCTTCTGTTAATTTACAGCATAATTTGGCTGGAGCTGACAAAATCACTTTGAGGCATTACAATATCAAAAGCAAATCTGGGAGCAGGTGCTCTGATCTCCACTGTCATTGCCCGGAGGCTGAGGACTACAGTTCCCTGGGGACAGTGATGACTAGCGCATCGAAATGTGCTCCCATCCAGAGATTTCAAACTTTGTAGGATTTCCTTGGTAAAAAATCAGAGTAACACTCCATGCCAAACAGTGGTCATGCCTTATTTCCTATCAGTAATTCTTTTTGCAGTTTTATTGTGAGGCCACTTTAACTGAAGGGTTTGATTTTTTCAATTGAATTGCTGAAACAGCACTGTATGTTGTAGTGAAATCTGGTCACCCAGGGCAGCTACTGTCCTTATATTTTTTCCATGCTGATTTGCCTGAACAGGGAGTAGATTCTGGTTCCTTATGTAACCAGATTTTGTCTAGGTCCTTGGCTAAACTGTAGGAAATGAATTTCAAGAGCACACACATTGATTAGGCCAGTAATTTACTAAGGTAGGGATGGAAGAGAAATGGGAGAAAATAACAGATCGTGGGTCCCAGGTGGAGAGAAAAGGGCTGAAGAGTGATAAAGAGACTACAATTTCCCATTATAGATTATAAATGCCCAGGTTTTACTTGCGTGTTGATACAGGCAGGGGCGAAGAAGGTCAGAATAGGGCATGAACAGGAACCAGGACAGGGTGAAGGCAAGAGAGAAAGAGAGCAAAAGGCCTTTGCACTGGCTTTTTAAACCATTAATTATTCTTCCCCTTTGTTAATGACACCCCAGCTGTTTGCTCTTTTGATTGATTACCCACCCATCAATCCCCCAGGAGGGCCCAATGATAAGGCCCCTGGAGAATGTTTGGGGCTTCTCCTGCTTTCTGGAGGAAATCTTGTTCTGAATGAGAGAGTCTCTGAGTCTTCCAGCAGCCATCTTGGGGGTATTTTTGTCCACGTGGACTTCTTGCCAGGTTCCAGATCTGTCTATTGATTCCCTATTTCACTAGCCTGCTTCATTTACTCCAAGATTTTCCCCACTGTGTATTATTTCTCCCACTCACGTGGGTCATTTAAGGGAAGGGAACAAGACAAGTTCCAAGGCAAAATACTGAGTCAACTCAAAATTAATTAACATTTACCTCAACACCTACTAAATTCCAGGCTGTTTTTATCCACATATTTCATTTAAACCTCAAACAAGTTCTGAGGGAGGTATTATATATCCAATTGGCAAATGAAAATACCTCTGAGATTCAATATGATTAATAGTATGCATTAAGTTTTTTAAAAAGAGCAAACCAAACCAAATTGTACGTGGTAAAATCACACAAAAAATGAATATAGAGAAGGAGACAGAATAATTTATATTTTTTCTGCACAACAGAACTCCGAATCTTTGTTAATATATTCTTTTATATTTTCTCCCCCTGCTAAAATATCTTCTTTATTTTTTCCCTTACTAAAATATCTGCAATGATTATGTATTTTTTAAAATTATTGAACAACATATATTTTGAAAAGAATAAAATAAATAAATAAAATAAAACTCAGAGGCTCCTGGTTGCATTGTTATTAAATTTCTGAGCCAGGATTTTGGATTTCCTGGTGGAAAACTCTCCCTACCATTCCATAGTACCAGCAAACAGGAGGGCAGTGAGGGCCACAAGCTCAGGAGAGCTCCCACTGGGAACTTGGCCTGCCCCGGACTATCCACATTGAGCTCTGGGGTCTTGAAGCAAACATGAGAAAACAAAACAAATTATAGAGGATAAATAAATCAGGGAGAAAGCCAGGTCGGTGTGGACAGGGACAAGTGGGAGACAGAGTTTGGACTCCCAAGAGAAACCGACTAAAACTGTCCCTGGAGACCCAAGGTGCTTCTTCTCAATAACAATAAATGTTAGGTATCAATATTTTAATGAACTGAGAAAAGAGCTGAAAGAAAGAGCTGAAACTTCCCTTGGTTTCTTTATCCAGCAGGTTACAAATTATCAACATTGTCAGAATTCCAAATCTAAATGATCTTCATTTTTGTCCAGAGTCACTGAGACCCAGTAATGGTATATGCGTCATTCTATGTACAAACTCTCTTTCAAACTATATTATGGAATTCTGAGCTGAGAAGTGGGGGCCATGCTGAAGATAAGTTGAAAAGCACTAACGTCATGTTGGTGGCAGCTGATCTTTGTACAATGCGTTTGGTTTTCCAAAACATGCTCAATTGCATTACCTAATTTTGCCAACCTTCTGCTATAGACAGGGCGTTTGTCACATGAGACCTTGAGACCAGAGGAAATAGAGACCTTGAGATTCTAGGGGAATTCAAATAGCTCCTCTGTCAAAAAAGGATTCAACCTGGCTTAAAATAAGATACTTAAGCAATAATGGTAATCAGATAGAAATGTTAAAATAGCCAAAAAAAAAAGAAGGAAGTAGATAATCCCACCAGGCAAGCTAATATACCTGCTCTGAAGCACCAAAATTACTCTGAGATTCTCTGCAGCCCGGACAAAAAGGGAGCCATAGGAAATTAGCTCATTCTTATTACTGGAGAAGAGGGGAGAATAGTCACTTTCTCAGGGAAGTAAAGTTCTTTTTAATCTAACTGTGAAAACTAAACGGAATTCTTTATAGAAGACATTGAAAATTAGCAATGACCTTCACAGCAGATTTTACAACATATTTTATAGCAAATGCACCAAAGTGAATTCCATATGACTTTTTTATTAGGCTACTAATTATTGTTTAGGGCTTTTATTTCTTTACGTGGGTTATATCATTAAAAGTCTTACACACATACACACACAAAAACAACTCTGGGGAGGGTGGAAGGGAAAGGAAGGGAAGGAAAAACTCTATGAGCGAAGTGTTTTTATTATGTGCATCAAGAAATGAGGATTAAAGTGGTTAAGTGGCTCTCTCAACATCACACAGCCAATAATGACACAGCTGGGACTTGAACCTAGTTCTGACATCTTAAATACCGAAGATAAAACACTAAAATACAATTACCTAAAGATAAATTGGCAAATTGCCACAATGCAGACTTCCAATGGTCTGATTTGACCCAACGATAAAACCTAGATCCAAGAAGTGAATGGTTAGCATGTCACAAATTAATTTTTTAAAGAACTATTTCTCATAGCTCGATTTTTGTTAGAAGCTAAATACCAAACCCTCAGAAGGTGTACACTAGCAAAGCCTACTGGCTGAAGACACCCTAAATTATTTACATGAAGTCAAACAGGAGGGCTGTGGCTCATCCCAATCTAGAATCCCAGTCCCCCATTACTTGGCCATAGATTCTTCTCTGTAAGCAAAGTAATCAGATCAATTTCTCCTCTAGTTTTCTGGTTCTTGAGGTCAAGGAAAGTACAAGATACATTAAAAACAAATTCTGATATAAAATCATCCTCCTGTGTCTCCTGCATCACAGGGGACTGAGATTATTATTAAAGCCAGAGAGAAGGAGCAACTTATAGGAGGGAATTATGTAACAAGCCCTCCTGGATGGTGTGTTGTTAGAAGTGAACTGAGGACAATTCTCCTTGGGAGAAAACCAAGAGGAAAGATTCACAGAGAGATAAATTTCCATAGCCTCCTTGGTCTCAATTTCTCTCCCACATAATGTTTTACATCCCTTGAATCTTGCCATTCAGTCCTTAGCAGCATTCCCGAGGCACTAACATTTAATGGATTCAGCTATGACTCATTCAAATAGCTACCAGACTAGAAGGTTCACAGAAAAAGCTTAGATCCCTTCCATAGACGTAAGACTTTCTGAAAAATGAAGAATGCTAGAACATAGTCAACTGAATCTGTCACCCAGGATGTTTGGTATATGGATAAATCAAAACTCAAATTCGAAACTGAGCTCAGTTACATAAATGCTTTACTCAAATTGATATATATCCAGATTTAATAGGCCAAGTTTTATTTACTCAGATTATTCTTATTGATCTCTAAGTAAATTCAGCTGTATGAGTATATAACACTGTTTTAGTTTCCTAGCTGCTATAACAAATACCATACAATAGGTTGGCTTAGCAATGGGAATTTACTGGCTCACAGTTTCAATGGCTAGAAGGCTTGTTTCCTCCTGAGTCTGGTACCTTCTGGCTGGCTGGCAACCTTTGGGGTTCCTTGGCTCTCCCTTCACTTGGCAATGGACATGGCAGTGTCTCCTTTCTCTTCTGGGTTCTGTGGACTTTCTGTTTCCTGCTCTTCCTGTGGCTTCTCTCTCCTTCTGTCTGCATTTTGTTCTGATTATAAAGGACTTATCATCTGGATTAAAGCCCAAACTGATTCATCTAGGCCACATAACTGAAGAAACATCTTCAAGAGATCCTATTTATAAAGGGTCCACACCCACCGGAGCAGGGGTTTGGACCTGAACTTGCCTTTTGGAGGAGACATGATTCAATTCCTAACAAACACCAATATGTGCAATTTAGTAGCAAAGTAATATATTATCAGGATTAAATGTGCATGGTTTGGAGTCAGACAGTTTTGGTTCAAAAATCCACCTTTCCAGTGACTGGATTTGTGATGTTGGCAGATATTTAACCTTTCTGGAACTCAGTTTTCTCATCTATACAATGGAAACAATAGTAGCTACATTGTAGAGTTTGTTGTGAATGTTAAATTAATTTAAAATTAATTTAAAGCAATTAAAGGGTGCCTAGCAAATAGCACCTGTACAATAGATGTTAGGTATAATGATTATAATATGCAGGTGTTTTAGTTTCCTAGGGCTGTTATAACAAATCACCACAAATGAGGTTGCTGAAAACAACACAGATTTATTCCCTCAGAGTTAAGGAGCCCAGAAGTCCAAAGTCAAGGTGTTGGCAAGGTTGGTTCTTTCTGGAGATTGTGAGGGAGAATCACTGCATGCCTATGTCCTAGCTTCCAGTGGTTTTTAGCGATGTTTGGTTTTCCCTATCTTGTAGCTATATTATGCCAATCTCTGCCTCTATCTTCACATAGCCTACTTCCCTGTGTGTCCTTTCAGAGACTCTGTCCAAATCTTTCTCTCCTTTCTCTTATGAAGACACTAGTCATTGGATGAACATCCACACTAATCCAATATGACTTCATTTTAACTTGATACAAAGAATTTATTTCTAAATAAGGTCACATTTACAGGTACTTGGAGTTAGGATTGCAACAAACATTTTGGGGGAACACAATTCAATCCACAAGAGTAGGGAACGGAGGATAGAGCTGAAAAGGCTACAACATTAATAAAAAACTTTATTTTCTTTGTAAAAATGAATGAATATAAACAAAATTTAAATGAGGAGTAATTAGTTGTCAATGTGTATCAGTTAGCTTTTTCTATGTAACAAACTACCCCAAGTTTAGTGGCTTAAAGCAATAACCATTTCTTTAGCACAAATACTTACAGATTGGAAATTTGGCATAGAACAAATAGACAGAAGATCAGGAAGGAAATAGATCTAGCAGACATATATAGAACGACACCATCCAACTACAACAGAATACATTCTTCTCAAGTGCGCATGAAGCATTTTCCAGGATATACAATATGTTGGGTCATACAATGAGTCTCAACAAATTTAAAAAGATTGAAAGTATACAAAGCATGTTCTCTGAACACAATGGAATGAAGTAGAAAGCAGTAACAGAAAGATACTTGAAAATTTCACAAATATGTGGAAATAAAATAACACACGCCTAAATAACAAATGGGACAAAGAAGAAATCATAAGAGAAATTAGAAAATACTTTGACATGATTAAGAATAAAAACACAATATATCAAAACTTTTGGGATACGGTGAAAACAGTGCTCAGAGGGAAATTTATAACTATAAACACCTACATTAAAAAAGAATGATCTTAAATCAGTAATCTAAATGTCCAGCTCAAGAACCTAGTAAAAGAAAAGTGAACTAAACCCAAGCAAGCAGAAGGAAGGAAATAATAAAAATGAGAGGAGAGAAATGAAACAGAGAATAGAAAACCAATAGAGAAAATCAACAAAATCAAAGGATGGTTCTTTGAAAAGATCAACAAAATTAATAACCCTTTATCTAAAGTGACAAAAAAGGAGAGACAATTCAAATTTCTGAAATCAGAAATAAAAGTGGAGCCATTACTAATAACATAAATAAAAAGGATTATAAGAGAATCCTATGAAAAATTGTATGCCAACAAATTAAATAATCTGTATGAAATGGGAAATGCTTAGAAACACCCAAACCTCTAAAACTAACTCAAGAAGAAATAGAAAATCCAAATAGACCTAAAATAAGTAATGAAATTGTCATTAATAAAAAAACAAAACTTAAAAAAATATATAAGTCTAAGACAAGATGGCTTCACTGGTGAATTTTACCAAATATTTAAATAAGAATTAGAACAACCAGCAGATGGCTGCAGAGTAAAGAGCTCTGAGTATTAGCTCCTGCTACAGGGCAGTTGGTGATCACCCACAGCTATCTAGAGCACTTGTTTGGGACTACAGGAGACCAGAAGTGTATCCTGCAACATCCTTGAAAGAATGGAAGGAGGAGACTGCACATCTGCAGAGAAGATTCATGAGTAGAGCCTTCCATGCCCAGGAGCCAGTGTCCATCCTCTACTGGAGGCACAAGCTGCCTTGGGAGCTGTTCCATGGCTGGCATTGGAAGCTCCACTTCCCAAAACGGGGGAGGAAGAGACTGTTGGGCACCAACTTCAGCTATTAATTAGTAAATTCACCAGGCTAAAGTATAATTCAAGCTAAAGTTTGAACCTGTCCAGGTCAGAAAGAGGCCGGTGGCCACCATCTTAACTCCGCACCTGACGCGAGGGAGAGCAAGGCTGGCTGAAAATCACAGTGCTCGTAAGCACTGACTTCTTTCCATCTAGATCAGATTGCTGCTCTAGCCTAAGCCCCAGACCCACCTCAGGCAGGAAGGAAGCTGGGGGGAGCTGCGCCAGCCCCTCCAGGAAATTACAGGCCAACCCGAGGAGGCCAGTGATCATCCTACTTTGGCAGCACAAGCCACCCCAGGAGCTATTCTGTGGCAGGAATTGGAAGCTCCATTTCCCAAAAACAGGGGAGGGAGTGACAATTGGCCACCAACTTCAGCTGCTGATTAGTAAATTCAGCTGGTTAAAGTATAACCCTAAGAACAGCTAAAGTTTGAGCCTGTCCAAGTCAGGAGGCCAGTAGTCACGATTTTGGCTCCACCCCCAGCAGGAGGGGAAGCCCGGCTGACTGAAAATCACAGTGATGGTAGAGACCAGATTGGCCTGCAGCCCTAGCCTAGGCTAAGCCCCACCTCTCGCAGGGAGGAAGCTGGCGGGCCCTGCACCAGCATATCCAGTTAACTGCAGGTACATTTAGCTGGCACAGACTGAATAATCAGAAGTCTACCTGGGCAACTGTGCTCGTCTTGGACCTGCACTGCATAGTTTGCTGCCCACACCTGCAATTCCATCCTTGCCCCAGGGAGGGGAGAAAGGGATATGAAGCTTCATCAGTCTGTCTGAGCATCTACAGCCTAGGCCTGCATGAGTTGGATTATTCCACACAGCTGTGGCTCTGTCCCTACCCCTGGCAAAGGAGAAAGTTGGAAGAAGCTTCACTGGTCCTTGAGGCAATGAGAGTAGCTTGAGCCTCCACAGCTTATAACACCAACTACATCCTTGGCTCCTACTGCACAAGCAGCAAGGAAGAAGGGCGGGAAGCCCTAAACTAGAGAGAAAAACTGCACCCAGAATAAATATTCTAGTAAGCTAGATGCCAAGACACCACAAAAAATTACCATCCACACCAAGAGACAGGAAAAAAGGACCACTTAAAGGAACAAGATAAGCCTCCAGATGACATAAAGGAGTTGAGACAACTAATCATAGATGTTCAAACAAATCTCCTTAATAAATTCAATGAGATGGCTAAAGAAATTAAGGATATTAAGAGGACATTGGATGAGCACAAAGAAGAATTAGAAAGTATACATAGAAAAATAGCAGACCTTATGGGAATGAAAGGTGCAATAAATGAAATTTAATAATACACTGGAATCATATAATAGCAGATTTGAGGAAGCAGAAGAAAGGATTGGTGAACTTGAATAAATGGCCTCTGAAAGTGAACATACAAAAGAACAGATGAAGAAAAGATTGGAAAAGCTTGAACAAGATCTCAGGGAAATAAAGGACAGCAAGAGACGTGCAAACATACATGTCATGGGTGTCCCAGAAGGAGAAGAGAAGGGGAAAAGAGCAGAAGGAATATTTGAAAAAATAATGGTAGAAAATTTCCTAACCCTATTGAAGGACATAGATATCCATGTCCAAGAAGCACGACATACTCCCATCCGAAAAAATCCGAGACACATACTAATCAGAATGTTAAATGCCAAAGACAAAGAGAGAATTCTGAGAGCAGCAAGAGAAAAGCAATGCATAGTGTATAAGAGATACCCAACAAGATTAAGTGCTGATCTCTCACCAGAAACCATGGAGGCAAGAAGACAGTGGTATGATATATTTAGGATACTGCAAGAGAAAAACTTCCAACCAAGAATCTTATATCCAGCAAAATTGTCTTTCAAAAATGAGGGTGAGTTTAGAATATTCACAGATAAACAGAAACTGATAGAGTTTGTAAGCAAGAGACCTGCTTTGCAGGAAATACTAAAGGGTGTGCTATAGCCTGAAAAATAAAGACAGGAAAGAGAAGCCTGGGAGAGAATCTAGAAATGAAGATTATATCAATAAAATTAAGTAAAAGTGTCAAAAGACTGGTGAAAATAAAATATGACAGATAAAACCCAAATATTCAAGCATGAATTTAACCAACAATTTAAAGTATTTGTAGTCAGAAAACTACAACTTATTGTTAAAAGAAATTTTTAAAAATACCTAAATAATTGGAAGAATATTCCATGCTCATGGATTGAAAGACTAAGTATCATTAAGATGTCAATTCTACTCAAACTGATATACAGATTCAATGCAATCCCGATAAAAATTCCATCAGCATTTTTTCAAATAAATGGAAAACATGATTATCAAATTTATTTGGAAAGGTAAGAGCTCCTGAATAGCCAGAAACATCTTAAAAAGGAAAAATGAAGTTGGAAGATTCTCATTTCCAGACTTTAAGTCATATTAGCTAGCCACAGTGATAAAAACAGCATGGTACTGGCATAAGGACAGACACATAGACCAATGGAACCAAATTGATGGTTAAAATAAATATCCTCACATCTATGGTCAAGTGAAACCCACCCAGCTTGGACATTCAACAAATGGTGCTGAGAAAATTGGTAGTATAAGAAGGAAAGAGGACCCCTATCTCATACCCTATATAAAAATTAAGTCAAAATGAATCAAATACCTAAATATAAAAGCAAGAACCATAAAGCTTCAAGAAGAAACTGTAGGAAAATATCTTCAATACCTGATGGTAAGTGGTGGATTCTTAAAGGATATGAGGAGGACTGAGATGGACTGATACCTAATGTACGTAGAAGTTTTTAATTAGCTTTACTGTAAAAGTGTGGACATGTACAGAGTTGATGGTAACACATTATAGTGAGTAACAGCTGGTTTATAAATGGGGATGTGGCTGAAAATGGTAGTCTAGGGATGAAAATGCCGACTGACAGAAAGCTAGAGAATAATCTAGGGACCGAATAGCACAGTAAACCCAGAGGTGGATGGGAATAGTGGTTGATGGTACAGATGCAAGAGTGTCCTTTGTGAGCTAGAGCAGATTTACATCAATATTGCAGGATGGTGAGAATGTGGAAAAGCATGGGGAAAACACAACTGGAGTGAGCTATGGAGCGTGGTTAACAGTAATAATGTAATATTCTTGCATCTATGCCAAAGATCTACTGTGTTGATAATGAGGGAGTATGGAAAAAGTGTGTCAAATGTACACTGTGGACCTGGTAATAATCAGATGATATTATCTCATAATCTGTAACAAATATTCCACCAGGGTATGGTGTGTTGATAGAGGGGTGTTGTTTGGGAATTCTGCACATGTGCATGATTGTTTTGGTAAGTTTACAAGTTCTGTCATAAAGCTATATTTAAAACATAATAATAGGGTGGGAAATACACCAAATGTAAGGTAAAGACTATAATTAGTAGTTATATTTTGACAGTATTCTTTCATAATTTGTAACAAATGTCTCATGACAATACAAGGTATTGGTGGAGGGTTGATGTATGGGACCCCTGTATGATGTTATGAATGTTTGCTTTTTAAGTTCACAACTTTTACTATACACTTATTGTTTATGTATGTTCATGTATAAATGATATAAATAATAATAATAAAAATAATAATAGGGTGAGTTGGGGGAAAATACTTTGGTTAGTAATAATATTTTGAGGATGCCCTTTAATCATTAGTTAAAAATGTTTTACAACAATGCAAGGTATTGGTGGTAGGGTGAGGTATGAGAGCCCTGTATGATGTTATGTATGTTTGTTTCATAAGTTCACAACTATTACTATATACTTATTGTTTATGTATATTCATGTATGAGTGATATACTTCAATAAATTTTAAAAAATAAGAATTAACATCAATTCTTCTCAATATGTTCCAAAACTAGAAGAGAAAGGAACACTTCCTAACTCAATGAGGCCAATAGTACTCTGATACCAAAGCCAGACAAAGATATCACAAGGTTTAAAACTATAGACAAATATACCTACTGAATATAGATGCAAAAATCATTAACAAATTATTAGCAAACCAAATCCAGCAGCATATTAAAAGCGCATTAAAATGACATGATCTTATATATAGGAAACCAGAAAGAACTCACACAAAAATTATTAGCTGTAATAAATGATTTCAACAAAGTTGCAGGGTTTAAGATCAATTTAATAAATCAGTTGTGTGTCTATACACTAGCAATGAACAATCTGAAAATGCAGTTAAGAAAAAATCCATTTATGTTTGCATAAAAAATAATAAAATATTTAGAAATAAATTTAGCTAAGGAAGTACAAGCGTTATGCACTGAAAACTACAACATATTGTTGAAATAAATGGAAAGAAATCCCATGTTCATGAATCTGAAGGCTTAACATTAACATCTATAGATTCAATCCAATCAATCCCTATCAAAATTCCAACAGCGTTCTTTCGCAGAAATGGACAAGCTGATCCTAAAAGTCATATGGAAATGCAAGAGACCCCAATTAGCCAAAACAATCTTAGAAAAGAAGAACAAAGCTACATGATCCACACTCCTTATTTACAAAACCTATTACAAAGTTACAGTTATCAAAATAGTATGATATTAGCATAAGGATAGACATATAAATCAATGGAATAAACTCGACAGTCCAGAATTAAACCCATATCTTTGCGGTCAATTATTTTCAACCAGGATACCCAGACCATTCGATGGAGAAAGAACAGCCTTTTCAACAAATTGTTCTGGGAAAACTGGATATACACATGCAAAAAAATGAATTTGAACCCATACTTCAGATCAAATACAAAAATAAATCAAAATAGATCAAAGGTATGAATTTAGGGGCTAAAACTATAAAACTCAGAATAAAATATAGGTAAAATTCTTCATGTATGGGGACTAGGAAATGATTTCTTAAATATGATACCCAAAGCACAAACAACAAGACAAAAAGTATATAAATTTTACTTGATCAAAATTTAAAACTTTGGGGTATCAAAGGACACTGTCAAGAATGTAAAAATCCACAGAGTGGAAGAAATTATCTGCAAATCATATATCTGATAAGAGTCTAGTAGCTAGAATACACAAAGAACTCTTACAACTCAACACTGAAATTACAAACAACCCAATTTTAAAATGGGCAAAGGATTTAAATATATATTTCTCCAAAGAACCTATTCAAATAGCCATAAGTACATGGAAAGATGTACAACATCATTAGCCACTAGGGAAATGCAAATCAAAACCACAATGAAATACCACTTTACACCCACTAGGATGGGTATAATCAAAAAGAGAGCTGATAAATGTTGGCAAGGATGTGGAGAAATTGGAATCCTCATATTTTTTTGGTGGGAATGTAAAATTGTTCAGTCAAAAAGTTAAACATAGGTTTATGGTATGGCCTAGCAATTCCACTCCTAGGTTAAACTAAGAGAAATGAAAACAGTTGTCGACTCAAAAACGTATACACTAATGTTCATAGAAGTATTGTTTACAATACCCAAAAAGGGGAAACAGCCCAAATATCCATCAACTGATAATGGATAAACAAAATGTACTATATCCACACAATGGAGTATTATCCAACCACCAAAAGGAATGAACCACTAACACATGGTACAACATTGATGATCCTTGAAAACATGCTAATTGAAAGAAGCCAGATATAAAAGACCACTTATTGTATGATTCAATTTATATGAAATGGTCCAGAAAAGGCAAATCCACAGGGATAGAAAGTAGATTAGTGATAGCCACAAGATGAAGGGAGGTAGAATTTGGAGGTGTGGAGTTATTTTGGGGGGTGATGAAAATGTTCTGGAATTAGATAGTGGTAATAGTTATACAACATTGTGAATATACTAAAAACCAACTAAATGGTAAACTTTAAAATGGTGAAATTTATGTTATGGGAACTTTATCTCAATAGAAAGATATCTTAAAACAAACAAAAAAAATGTATATCCCTACTGGTCCCATGTTGCTTCTTCCAGGATATTATCCCATTTTCCTGACTACTTTGGCCCTGGCTTGTTCACTAGATTACATACTGGACTGAAATTGTAATCTTTTGATACTCATGAGAGGTTCATTATCTCCACCTCCTACTCTAGGGTTATAATTCTTCTGCTTGGTTTTAGTTTCCTTTCAGTGTTTCTTTATTTTATTCTTCTTTCTTTTCAGCTCATTCTCTTGTTTGTTTGCTCATTTGTGTCTTCACAGCTTGTTCCCGGATTATAATGTTACCACTTTTTTTTAGAGTCTTTATCTTCTGACAATAGGATGAGAAAGAGTTTCCTAAAATTTTCTTCTGCAAATTACTGTGACATATTTTCAGCAATATTTATTAATGCCCAGCATATAATATGTGCTAAGCATGGGTAAATAAATTAGTATATTATGATTCATTATTATTATTATTATTATTGTTATTATTAAAAGTAAAAGAAGAATGACACAGAACATCAGGGGTCCTCCAAGAATGATTCAACTATTGGCTGCCATGAAGAGTCACAACATGCCAGTTTCCTATTTGGTGAAATCCCTGAGTCCCAGACCAGGACTGAGCCCTGAATGTTACAGGCTCAGAAAGTTGACTATATCAAGATCCTACGACTTTACACCAACATGTTTATTTCATGTATAAAATAAGATATTAATTTACAGTAAATAATGTCATTTTAAAAGACAATGATAATTAATAATAATAGATAATATTCTCTAACCATTTATTTGGCAGGCCAAGTAAGTGCCTTATATACATCATGCAATTTAATCCTCACAACAATTCTATGATTATTAAGCTTAAGAAGATTAAGTCATTTCTTTTCCATGAGGAAAATCGCGGAAAATTTTGGTTGGAAATGCTGGTCTTGAAGAGCTGCCCAGCTGCCTCAGTTCTACCAATGTGATGGAGAATCGCCAAGCCAAAGACACCCAAATGGGATAAATTACCTTTATACACAGCCATTTTTCTGGGCAAGCATGCACATTCTCTCATATCAAGAGAATTATCCCCAGGACATGCTGATTATAATCATTTTTACTGAAATTATGCCACCAATATTTCTAGAACAAAAATGATAGTCATCCTGGAAATTACTAAGGAAGAACAGATTCAGTCTACCTCTGTAGGTCTTGCCATACTGGAACTTTTAAAGCCAAGTCTCTTTATTCCTGACTCTTCCAATAGCCCTTCTAATAATAAAAGATTCATTGGAAGGCAGGCAACATGTGAAGAGACAAAGCTCTCATCTCACTTAGGTAGCTTGTCTTTTTGAAAAATGTTGAACTATTCAAAACTATATAAACCTCATTTCCTAAAACACTTAAAGTCTTCTTCTCCGGTCTAAGTAAAGAACAGGAAAATAATCCTGCTCCTAAATGTTTCTTGAAAGGCTTAACATAATGAAATGTGAGGCTAGAGAGGCCCTCTATACCTTTCCTTCAGAGCTGAGTCATTTGGGACAATGACCTAAACAGATGATCTCTGGGGGCACCAGGGATCCCACAAACACATATATATGCTTATGATATTTCTGAGAAAATCGAAACTTGAGAATTTGACTCCATCATTTTTCATGATGGAATTTTCAGTGCTGGATTTGACAATTGATTGACCCCTGGAAGGATGACTCAACATTTTCAGAAATAAATGCTTTGTTACAGGACAATGCCGACAGGGCAGGTAGTGGCTGTATTTTTTAAAACAAATTTGAAATAAAATCACAAGTGATTAGGATGCCTAGAAAAACCTGCCGAGGTTATTGCATTATAAAATCTTGTTTCTCCTGAATTATGCTTTTAAATCTTAGAACATTGAGACTTAAACAAGTCCTCATAATTTTAGCCAATCAGGTAAAATTTACAAGTCATTGAAGTTTGCATCAACCTTTTAAAATTTTTATTTATGAAAAACTCTTAGACATTCAGCAATCAATAAAAGTAGACCCAATTATCTTTTTATCTCCTTGCATATTCAGGAAATGAGTCAGCAAGCACAGCAGTGAAAAGCTGTTCTGCTTTTTTTATGAGTTAACAATGCAAGCAGTAGTATGTACAAAGGAGATGTGGGGGTTGAGCTTCCAACCTCCCATTTAAAACACAGCAGAAAACATATTCAACAATTTGTATCTGTATAAGATCTTACCATTTATCAGGCATTTTCACATGCATCACCATATTTAATCCTTACAAACACCTGAGACAGTGATTTCTATTTTAGGAATTCAAAGCTGCAGAAAGATTAAATATCTTGATAAAAGACACACAGAGGTCAGAGGCAGACTCCTGGTTCAACGTCCAAAGCGCTTCCTATTTTACTGTGTCATGGCAAAATCGCATTTTGTCTCATCGTGGTCAAGAATGTTCTCACAAATGGTTAGCACGAAGAATGTTACTTGCAAACATTCTTGTCCTTCTTGTCGGTCACACATTTTGGGGTAATCATTATTTAGTCAGATATAATTAATTTCCCCAACAAATTATGAAGAACTAGACTTTCTATACTTTGGTGGACATTTTAGAAACATAAACACCAAATATTGATTAATTCTCTGCAATATTAGTAATCTCAAATGCATGAAGCCATTTCTCAATTACTCACACTCAGATCATCATGGTATTTTTTTTTAATCCTAAAATTATTCTTTGTCTGAGTACACTTCAGATTACATCACCCTAATCAGAGGTTACAAATGAATATGAATTTTGGCTTTAAAAGAAAATGCAATTAAGAGAAAAGGCATAATAAATATGTTATCTATGTACAAATAACTTTTTGATTTTACATCTTTCTTCCAACTGAATGGATAATCACAGGTTGTGGATAGAAATAAGTTATGAAAATAAAACTCATGTATAGAGAGCACTCCATTTCACACAATAATAATTGCAAGAAGCATTTTTCCCAAAGCTCAGTGGGACAAAGACAGTGTCTGTTTTCTTCACTCTTATATCTAGAGTGCCTAGTCCAGCGCCTTACACGTGATAAGGGTTCATTATATATTGAACCAGTCAATTAATAATGAGAGATCACTTAATACCAGACCAAGGTGCAAAAAAAAAAAAAAACCTCACTACAAGTGCAAGGAAATAAAAGCATTCTTCCCTATTATAAGCTGACCAGGAAAAAAAAAGTTCTTATAGATTCAGAAGAAAAATAGAGTTTGTGACTGTCATTGGTTTGCATGTCAGAAGGAACAAGAACTAAGGGCCTGAGAGGGCTTGAAGCTAGTCCCCAGGAATCCTACTTCTGACATTACTCTAAGTATGGCCCAGCCTTCTGAAAACTCTCTGACCTCTAGAACTGATTCAGGCTACTATGGCTAAAGTAGATTCACATGCTGGCTCTGGGCAGCAATTTTACTTTTCTTGTTACCTATGTGAACCTGCGTTTTTTTGGTGATAGAACCAAGAACCGCTGCCCAGTCTAACTTCGCAGGCATGTTTCTAGGATCATTTTTGTAACTTTCAACTTTGAAATAATTTTTAGAATTACAGAAATATTGCAAAAAGAATACAAAGAATCACTGTGTGCACATCATGTTCAGACAAAAATATGTGATAAAGTTTTAGATATATTAATATATAAAATAAATTATTATATATACACATATTAAAATATTTCTTCTGAATTCTATGAGAGTAAGTTGTAGATGGGATACTTTTTTAAAAATTTAAGATTTTTTTTTTATTTTTAAAGAAGCTTTAGATTACATAAATGTTAAACAAAAATATAGGGAATTCCCATATATCTCCCCCTTCTCCCAATGTGATACTTTCTTTCCCAATGTGATACTTCTTTACCCTAAAATTTCAGTCTATATTTATAAAGAACAAGGGCATGCTGTTACAAAACTTCAGTACAATTTTCAAAATCATGAAAGTAGCATTGACACAATACTATATCCACTTTTGCAGACTATTATCTAATCTACCAAGTGTTATTCAAATTTTATCAATTGTCCCCATAAAAAATTGTTTTTATTTTCACCCCGGTATCATGCACTACATTTAGGTATATCTTTAGGCTTTTTAAATTTGGAACACATCTTTAGTTTTTATCTTCCATTATTTTGATATTTTGGGAAGATACAAGCCACTTATTTTGTGGAATATTCCCCATTTGGACCTCAGATTAGACTCTGATTTTTCTCGGGTATACAACAGAAGTGTTATTGTGTCCTTCTCAATGCACATGATTTCAGTTTGCCCCATTACTGGTGATGTATGTTAAATTTGATCACTTCATTAAGGAAGCATCTGCCAGGTCTCTCCAATGTAAAATTGTTGATTTATCTCCTTGCATTTTAGGTGAGATGTTTTGAGATTGTGTAACTATTCTTTTCCTCAACTAACTTTCATCCTTTAATTTTAGTATTAGATCATGATCTTGCTCGAACAGATTGGTTGCCAAACAATTCTTCTAACTCTGTCATCTCTTCAACATTTTTAAGTTGGCGTTCTCTTAAAGGGAAAGCCTTGCCTCCCTCCTCCCACCATTAATTTATTCATTTATTTATATTAGTGTGGACACATGAGTTCCAATTTTATTTAATAGGGTATAATCCATTAATATCAGTATTTAATTTGGTCCTCAAATTTGGCCAGTGGAGGTCCCTTCAATCTGGTTCCTGTGTCCTTTTCATATGTTCCCATTATTTTCTGAGCACTTTCTTAATTTCTAGCACAAAAATATGTGCCAGGCTCATCTTATTTTTTTCCTTCCCCAACTTAGGATCATTTATTTCTCTGAGGACCCTAGTTTCTTTCAGTAGAAAAATGATATTTAGAAACCAGAATCTGGGTACTAGGTGTGCCCAGTGCTATTGGAGTGCTAGGGCTTCCAGACCCTCTTGGCAGTCAGAGCAATAAAATATGCATATGCATATGTACACACACATACATATAAGTAATGAATTATTATTAATATTGTGTGTTTATACATCTTATATATACTATCTTATTAGATTCTAGTTTATCCCTCCTATGTTTCTTTTTTCAAAATTAAGCACATACATGCATATTTTCCCTTCTTTCTTCACCAAATGTTAGTGTACTATAAATGCTCTATTTTACTTTGTTTCCTGGAAATCACTCTCTATATATAATGCTCTATTTTACTTTGTTTCCTGGAAATCACTCTCCATATATTCATAGAGTTCTTCATCAGTAGAGAATTAACTGTATAAAATGGATTCTATATACCATAGTTTATTCAACAACTCTTCTATGTATGGTCATTTAGGATGTGCCAATATATTAAATTACAGAAAAATACTAAAATGAATATCCTTGTGAAAATGTAGTTTTACATTGTTGAAAGTATGCCTTCAGGGTAAATTCTTAGAAGGTGTTATTGCCAGTCAAAATGGTAAATGTTTGGGTGGTTTTCTTAGATATTGTCAAACTCCTTTCCATAAGGGTTATAAAAATGTGTTCCAACCAGCAATATATTAGAGTACCTGGTCTCCTAAATCACTAACTGTCTTGATTAAGGAAGCAAGGAGTTTGTCTCCTTTGTTGTTTAAAAAACAAACAAGCAGGATTTGGGATTTTAATGAAAGTTGCTCTTTTTCTATCCTCTACCGTATTAATTTCTGCTTTCACTCTTACTTTTTCCCTTCTTGCATTCTCACTTCATTTACATTTTTGCTCACTTCTAGCTTTTTGAGTTAAAATTTTCAAGCATATATTTTCATTCTTTCATTTTTATTGATATGAACTCTGCTCTCAG
>PVKH010008323.1:0-19574 GCA_004027955.1 Chaetophractus vellerosus | reverse complement strand
GAGAGTCCCTTCGGCTATTGGATTTTTCAATTTTGGAATATGTTATGATTTCATTTTGTAGATTCCAATTCTCTGATGAAATTCTCCAACTTGTCATCTAAGTTTCTTGAGCATATTAATCACAGTTATTTGAAAGTCTGTCTCTGACAGCTCCAATATCTGGATCCCCATGGATCAGTTTCTATTGTCTGATTTTACTCTTCATCCTATTTCTTGGTATTACAGGCCAGGGATGGGCTGCCTCCCTTTTTAGGATCTTGGTCTCTCTAATCCTAGATGCCCTGAAACAGATTGTGTATATGTGTGTGCATTTTATCCAGCTTTCTAGTTGTTTTCCTGGAAGCTACAAGCTGCCCTCTCATAGACAGAAGCAGAGCAGTGGCCCTTTAAACCCTGAAGGCCAGGGTACAAGTACTCCAGCTGGGAAGTTACAATGGATCTCAGGGAGCCTACAGAATAGCTTAACTCCTGGGCTTTGCCTGCTGCTGGTTTTGATCCCAAGGTTCCCAGAGCTTTGGTGCATCACCTTCATGCAGACTCCTCAGTCCCTTTCTCAGTTTAGAATCCTTTTTACCTTGCCCTGGGACTTGACTCCCCAGTTGTAAGGGGGCTGGCTGGGAAGAGGGAGCAGGCAGGAAACTGTTGTTTCTCAACAGAGCACTGCCAGGGGGTGTTTGGAAATGTGTAGGGATATTTTTTGGCTGCCACAAAAGACTGAGGGGGTATTGCCAGGGCCAAGAAGCTTGCCACAGTGCTGCACAATGTGAAGTTTTCTAGCCCCTTGAGGAAAATGGAGTCCCTTCCACTCACACTCTGGATTCCGCCCCCTCCTGTCTTCTCAAGGACTTTGTTCCAAAATTATTCCTTCTCCCTTCTGCATCACCTCCCCGCCCCCCGCTCTGCTAGATCAATCCCACAAACAAACAAGCAAACCAAAAAACAAACAAAACAAAACAAACCCTCAAGTATCTACAAGTTAAAATAATACAAACAGAAACAAGAACTTCCTTGACTTTACATCTGCCTCTAACTAACCACCTAATTTCTCATCTCCCTTGCACAGAAAATTTTCTTGAAAGGATCATCTATAATCTCCCTCAAATTTCTCCTTTCACATTCTCCCTTTTCCACCCACTGCCATCAGGATTCTGTCCCCATTATTCCATTGATTATACTTTTGTCAAGGTCACCAATAACTCCCATATTGCCAAATCCAAATCACTTTCCCTTCTTATCTTACTTGACTCTTTTGTAGTATTTATTGGCTTATCATTCTCATCCTCTGGAAAAATGATCTTCTCCTGGCTGCTATGAAGTCAAGCTTTTCTTCTACTCTTTGGCCATTCCCTCTCAGGGTCCTCTGCTTGTTCCTTCTCTTTTCTCTCTCTCAGAGTTTGAATGCCCCCAGGTCTGTTTGGCCCTTCTCTGTCTCCTCACTTGATCCAGTTGACCTCCTCTGGTCCCATGGTTTTAATGATCATCTATATACTGATGATTCCTAAAATTACCCCCAGCCTTAACATCTCACTGAATGCCAGGCACTTCTATCCAGCCAAATACTCAAATTCTTCACATGGATGGGCACCATAAATCATAAATCATATACTCCTTGATTCTGTCTTCCCACCTCAAACTTGCTCTTTCCTGGTGTCCCAGTTATTAGGCAGGAGGGTAGGCCTTGTTTGGTGTGGCCCCTGAGGGACTGAACTCTATGGGGGCTGTATCAGGGCATAAAGTACATGGAGGGCGTGGCCCCAGAACCCATTCGCAGGTCCTTAGAACCCATATTCAGTTGCCCTGGTGCTTGTTTTGCTGTCTGCCTTGGAAGATCTTTCACCCCTTGCTGCTGGTATTTCTGTTGTGGATTCAAGTAAACAATTCGGTGAGGTCATGCCATCCAGAGGCAAGGCATACTGGTTTGTTGTACTTTTCATTTGAGGCTCACTTTAAACACTGATGTGCTGCCTAACGACTCTGGGCATCTTTCCCTGCTGGGGGCGTGGTGGCGGGGGTAGCGGTGGTGAAGAATTATGCTTTGTTTATAAGCACGGTTTCTCATTGGTACTGGGAGGCATGCAATGTCTTTCAGAAGTGAGTATCCATATGCATCACGTTTCATTTGCCTCTGGCTGGGAAGGCCACGACAGGGTTTGGACTAGACACTAAAACAATGTCCCACTTATCTCTAAGTCGAGAACAATGCTGTTGTACAGCACTCCTAATAAACTACGAAGTGTGTGTTTGAGTCCAAACCTACACTTGGACACCATTTTAGTCATTCAGGGAGCCCATACCTGAGTTAGACCTGAATCCTATCTCTGTTAACTTAGTTTTTTTTTTCACTTTAGTTTCTTCATTTGTAAATCAAGGATATTAGGACCCACATCGTAGAGTTGTTGTATTGAATGAGATAATGTGTGAAAATGCTTAGCACAGAGCCGGGCACAGAACAAACATTCAGTACATGTTAACTACAACTACTGCCACTGCTGGCAATTGACAAACAGGAATAGGAGAAATAGGGAGACAAAAAGTGACCTCAGCCACCCAGAGAAATAGCACCAAATTATAAAACATGAACCCTGCAAAGTGGCTGGCTGATCTCATTGCCTTCCTTGCTCAAGTGCTGGGGCACTGAGCCCCATCTCTAACGTGGAATCTCTAAACTTTTTGATCATACACTCTACAGTTAAAACAATTTAAAGCACTAACCCATTATATATATATACATATATATATTTACTAATTTTTAAATTGTGTATTTAAAATTATTTATCATATGTACTAATAAGTACTTTGTAAAACATATAAAGCAAATTTTAAATAGCTGAAGAAAAAACACATATAATATTATATTATAGTATAATATTTCCCCTTTATTTTAGAAATCTCTGTCCTGGTCAGTGGGTGGGCCTGGGGGCTTGAGAAAAGCCATTCTACCAGGTTCCATGGTTACAAGGATCAAATGAGATAGATCATGTTTTAGTTTGCCAAAGGGCTGCTAATGCAAAGTGCCAGAAATGGGTTGGCTTTTATAAAAGGGGTTTATTTGGAGTAAAAGCTTACAGTTCTGAGGCTGTGAAATATCCAGATCAAGGCACTATCAGGGGTGCTTTCTCACCAAAGTCAGCTACTATTGATCCTTTTGTCCAGTCATGTGGTAAATCAAGATGGCTGCCGATCTCTGCTGAGGTCTCCTCCTTCCCCTGGGCTTCTCTGTTTTTCTTCAGTCCTCTCTCTCACATGGTCAGATCAAATATGGCAGAACTCTCTTTTCCTTGGTGTGTCTCCATTTATATCAGATCCAGAAAGAGGGTGGAGACTAAACCTGAGTCATGCTTCACTGACGTAGTCCAATTAAAAGGGTCTCACACCCACAGGAATGGGTTAGTTCAGAAACATAATCTTCCTCATTTGGGGATTCATAAAAAGAACTTCAAACTGCCACAGATAGCATCTTTAATAAAATTTTTATAGAGTTTTAATTATGCTTATCATTAGAGTAGGTTAAATCATGTATGCACATAAATGATAATAATGATAAGAAAATCACCTCATTTTGAAGTCTATTACTATAGTTTAATGATAACAACAAAGCTACACTTTGAAGGGTCTAATTCATCAAAACTTTACTGAGAACCTACCACATCCCAAATGCCATAATAAGAACTGGATATAGAGATGGATAAGAGTCAATCCTGACCACTGAGCAGCTAGATTTTTAACAGGGAAGACACACAAATAAGTGAATAAATACAGTACCATGTAACATATGCAGTGAAAAAAAATACAAAATCAGAATGAGAGGAAGGAGAAGGGGCTCTCAGGGAAGGCTCTCCAGATGTTCAACATATGGACAAAGAAGGAAGGGGGCTTGCGTAAAGGCTCAAGGGTGTGAAATGGTATCCACATCCAGTACCTTGTATGTCATTGGGAAATTTGGATGTCTGGTAAGGTTGAGCAAGGTGGGCAAGGAGGCCAGAGATGAGAAATGAGATTGGGGCCTAGTGCTCCATGAAGAAGTTTGGACTAAAACCATAGACAGGGAGATCCATTAAAAAGTAGTAGGCAGGGGAGAGGCATGACCAGATTTGTACATGAGGAGCATCTCTCTGACTGCTCTGTGAAAAGAGAGTTGTAAGGCAAGAGGCTGGGAGGCTGTTGGGAACTACTATGGGACTCCAGAAGAGAGCTGACATAAGACTGAACTGATATTGGTGGGGCTGAAGAAGATGCTAAGAATTGGGATCTTATTAACAGGCCTCAAGTCCTAACTTATCTTAGGAGTCCAGCCTTGGACTGTGCATGGTCCTCTTTGCTTTCTTTGGTCTATCTAGCTCCACAGGAGATTAAGGGAAAAACCTTAATCTTGAGATAAAGTGAGAACTTGATTCAAAAGCTTCCAGGTCCTATATCTGAAGGCCCCAATGTCTCTTTTTCCCAGAAAGACTCTCCTCAATTCACTCAAACAATTCCCCAAAGGCAATCTCTAATCCTAACCTGTCAGATCACCAAGGCTGAAGTGACATCACTGAAGCTCTAGTAATTCCCAACTGTAGGGCAAAGTTCTGACCCTTGAAGAGGGCATGTGGGCAGCTCCATTGGATTGGTCTTTCTTTGTCCTAGTCAGGGAAGGCTCACATTTGAACTCCCCAAAGTCCAGAACTGGCATCTAGATAAGTAAGAAACAAACCCCTCCAGGTTAACCTAGTCCCTGTCATTTCTAGGAGTCTAAGATTTGAGGACACTAGCTATGAAACCAC
Source organism: Chaetophractus vellerosus (assembly GCA_004027955.1). Classification (NCBI taxonomy): domain Eukaryota; kingdom Metazoa; phylum Chordata; class Mammalia; order Cingulata; family Chlamyphoridae; genus Chaetophractus; species Chaetophractus vellerosus. The sequence goes on along the minus strand of PVKH010008323.1, from coordinate 14,811 downwards.
TTTACCCACCTCCTTTCCATCTCTACTCTGTAGCCTTCTGACTCTTCATACCTAAACTTATTTTATAACTTTTTATTGAATGTAGAAAATATGCAGAAAAGTGTACAAATAAATTGTAAGTGTACAACTCAATGAATTTTCATAAAATTAACATACTCATGAAACCAGTATAGAGATTAAGAAATAGAAAATTATCAGCATCCTATAACCCCTATCTTGCTACTTCCAGCCTCCCCAAGGCTAATTAGTATCCTGACCTTTTGCATCATAGATTAGTTTGACCTGTTTTGTAGTTCATTTCTTTTCTTTGCTGTACGGTATTTCTTTGAGTGAATGCACCACGATCTTTTCTATGGTGAAGGAGATTTGAGTAGTTTCCAGTTTGAAGCTGGAATTGAACTACTACAGATAAAGCTGCTATGAACATATGGTGCTCATAAGTATACATTTATGCATTTCTGTTATTTATATGCCTGGAATGGAATTAGTGGGCCATGGGGCATGCAAATATTAAGTCTTAGGAACTCCCAATCAGTTTTCCTGAGTGGTTGCATCATTTGACATTCCCACCAGCAGTGTATGAGACTTTTGATTACTCCATATCCTTGCCAATACTTGACATTGCCTTCTTTTCCTCTTTAGTCATTCTGGTGAATATATAATGGTATTGCATTGTGTTCTAGTTTCATTTCTAGAATTTTCATCTCCTTTTCTCCACCTTCCAATCATCCCCCAATTTGTTGTGATTTACGCTGAGTCCTAACTTCTCCAATAATATTGCGATCTCTAAAATTACCAATATCTTCATCATATCAAAGCAATACCTGTCTTTTTCCAGTCTTCCTTAGCATCACTAGCATGTCAGTTTGAACTCTGTCAGGGGCAAGTGTCCATGAACCTAAATTAAAGTTTCTTATGTGATAAAAAAAGAACTTTTATAGCTTAAACAACTGAAAAGTCTTGTGATAGACCTCAAGTAGAGCTTGATTCAGAGCTCAAATGTGTCACTGCTTTCTGTCTTCTCTCTTTCTATTCCCTGGCTCTGTCACTATGATGACTCCACGTTCAGATACAAGATGGTTGAATAGCTCCAGTTCTATAAACTTATAGATTCAAATTCCAAAGTGAAGAGAGAGACCACTTCTCCAAACTGAAACAAATAGAAAGCCCTAAAACTGGGTCTTGCTAGCTCTGGTTGCCCTGTTTGGGTCATGTACCAATCTTGAAATCACTCACCTGGGAAATGCCAGTCAGTGATTGGCTTAGACTTATAGAGTATGTCTAACTTGGAATAAGAGGCAGGGAGGTGGGTAGGGTCAGCCCTCTTCAAACAAGAGATTAAAGTGGAGGCATGTTGACTGTTCAGGGAAATTGGGGTGAAATTACCTGGTGGGTGAAAAGATGCTGGAGAGCAATTCAAAGGTTGACTGCTATACTTGTCAATTCAGTTACCTAAGCCTGAAACCTTGGGGTTATTCTTAACTTTTCCTTCTCCCTCACCCTCAACATCTATCAATCATAACTATCCTTCAATTCTATGTCTTAAACAGCTCCCTAATCTACCTACTTAACACTACTGCCATCATTCTAGTCCAAGGAACCATTTGACTCCTGAAATCGCTTTCTTGCACTCTCTTCCTCCTCTCTAAACTCTAAAACAACAGCAACAACAATAACTGACATTTGCTCAGGGCTTATTAAATACCCAACACTGTGCAAAGCGCTTTACTTTCATTATCTCATCAGTTCTCAGAACAATTCTACGATATAGTAGATAACTGATACTTGCCATTATATAGAAGAGAAAATTCTTCCTACTGCTCAAAGTTCTTTAGTGGCTTCCCCTTTTCTCTGTATTCCTGATAGCTGGTATGATGTAACCACTCCAAAATTTGTTGGTTTAAAAACAATAGCAATCATTTATTTACATTATAAATCTGTAATTTGGTCATGGCTCATCTTTGCTGTTAGATGAGGGGATGGAGGATCTTCTAATAAGAGGGCTCATTCACATGGTTGGCATGCTAGAGCTGGCCATCATCTGCAAGCTCAGATGGTGCCAGGGGGCTCAGTTCCTATGCAAGTGGCCTCTCCATGTGGGCCTCCCCACAGGCTGCTTGGACCCCCTCACAACAGGGTGGCTTGGTTCCAAAAATGTCCCAAAAGACAGGAAGTCTTAAGACTTGGGCCCAGAATCTGGCACAGCATCTCAGAACCTAGGTTCAAAGTGAGCAGCATGCAGCTCCTCCCAATGGAAAGAGGATCAAAGAATTTGGGGCTAAGTTTTAAAACTGTCACACCCTAACTATAAAAATCTTTAAAATGAACTAAAGAGCTTTCCATGATTTGGCACCTATTAACCAATCCATTATCCCATTTCATGATAGTATCTTCCCACTCACAATGGCCTTCTTTCAGTTCGTCCAATGTATTGTGTTCTTTCTCACCTTAAAGACTTTGAGCCGGACATTTTCACCTGTTTGGAATGCTTTCCTTGTCCTTAACCAAACTTCTAGCTTCAGGTCTTGGCAGAAAAGTCCTCTCCCCAAAGCCCTCAGGTTTAAAGCTCTCATACAATGTGTGGCTCACCGTAGCTGCACCACAAGTACATTTTGAAAGTATAAATGGTTGAATGAATGAGAAAATCCATTGCCCTTAAAGTCTGAAACTGCTTTCCTTTCTACATGTGTTCTTGTGCTTTACCCCCGGCTCACCCAAATTCCAGTCTCTAGGTGAAAGAGCTCCATCTCCTACAGCATTTCAGCTCCTTCTCCTCCAGCAAGGTGGTTTTTTCTCTAACATCCACCCTGGAAAAGCATGCAACTTTGAGGACTTACTGGATCCATTGCTTGTATGAATGGAAAGTCTTCAGTGCTTGTTTTTATGGAGCCTTTGTCTAATGGTCTCAGTGTTCCTATCAGTGTTGTCACCATTTGTTTTGAAGCTCTTGGAAGACAGGCATGATGTCTCTCTGACTCACTTACTTCTATATTCTTAGAAAACAGGAAACAGATGGCCCCAGGACCAGAAGAATGGAGCTGAATTTTATTAGGCAGAGGGTACAGTATGAGCAAATGCTGAGTAGTCTGGATGAACTCCGTGATGTCCAGTGGGGACAGTTTGGCTCTCATCTTACCATGGCCTAGGATCAATTCCCGGTCAGGGATATAAATGGATCTTATATGAAAAATACACCAGACAGCAAGTCAGAGTTCAGGTTTATCACCATCAGGAGCTGTCACTTAGCCTCCCTGGCCATGGTTTTCCTTGCCCATCAAATGAGGGCAGTAAGACAAAACGATGACTCAGGGTCTCTCCAGCTCCAGTCCAGGAGTGGTGCATCAGAGTGGCTAGCTGCTCCAGCTCCAGAGGCAGACAGACCACAGTTCAATGCTCAGTTTTGCCCCCTTTGAACTGTGTAGACTAGAGTAAGTTGCTTCCCTCTTTGAGCCTCAATTTTGTCATCTATAATTTGGAAATAACAATAGTTCTTCCTTTATTAATCTGTTTTGAGAATTCAAATGAGGTAAGTATACGAAATATTAAGATTTAGTAAGCATCTAATTAATTCAACAGTTATTGAAAACTTTTTATAGGAAGATGCAGTACATTGGAGTAGTTTCAGCCTTGACTTTGGAGTCAGATAAGACTCCAAATTAATACTGGTTTCATCATATATCAGCTGTGTGATCTTGGACAAATGACTTAACCTTTCTGAACTTCAGTTTTCTCTACTCTAAACTGAGGATAATAGATGAGAACCTCATAAGGTTTCTGTGATGATTCAACAAGACAGAATTTATGAAATGTTTCCCATAGTGCCTGGCATATAATATATGCTTAATAAATAAAAACAGTGCTTTGGGAAATCATTATTATTGATAATTACTCTTCTTTAGGGAATAGCTTGTAGATCAGTTTGGTTGTAAGGTAAGGGACACATGAAGAGGTATACTGGGAGCTGTTTAGAAAGGACAGGAGGGGACCCTCTGTGGTGGTGCTTGAATACTCAGACAATTGTATTTTATTTCACAGACAATGGCAAGCCACAGAAGAAGGTCAGGCTTTCAGAAAGTTAATTTCCAAATAGAATCTAGCCTAGCTTGGAGAGAAGACACACTGGAAATGGAGAGACATAGCGTTCACTCATTCATCCATTCATTCAGTCAGTCATCTAATAATTATCGAGCCTCTATGTGCCAAGCACTAGATGGTGAGGATGGACTTGAAGACTGATAGTTAAATAATACTTAAAGTATAATGCACTAGGATAGAGAAGCGCATCAGCAAGGCACCTACATCATATTTTTGGAGGGATCTGAAATTGCTTCCAGAAGGAAGTAATGTCTAAACTGAGATCTGAAGTATAAAGGAGGGGAAGAGTATTCCAGGCAGAAGAAATAGCAAGTGCAAAGGTGCTGCAGCCATTACTGCTCTCTGAAGGTCATTGTGACCAGATGTGGTGACAGACACTGAGGTACTTGGTAGGCTCCAGCTCATCCAGTGCTTCCTCTTGACAACAGCAGTTCCAGGTCCACCATCTCATCTGAGGACCCCCAGAGGCAGTAGCTACTGAGAGGTGACAGCCTCCTATAGACCTCTCCATGCACCTCCCCTTCATGAATGCACTTTGATGGCTGGATGTGGTTTTGAGATGGACTATGACTCCTGTTCTGATCCTTCAAATACATCTTCCAGACTTTCACTTCTCTAGTCCTCCCATAATTGTGTAATGTTTATTCTTATTACTCTTTTATTCCATAGCACTCCTATTGAATCCAATCTCCTCACTGAATCTTGACCAATTGAAGGCTTATAAACACCTAAGTAGCTTGAATTTCTCTTATCTTTAAATATTTCTGATGTACCCAGGCAGCCAAGTATGAGCTGATATTTCTTTCTGCCTAAGGAGGGCCATAAATCATCACCTCATTTAGTATATAACCGAATAAAGATACTTGCTCCTCCCCCTAGCTCCGTAGACCAAAACATAGGAAATGATAAGCCAGATGACTAAGCAACAACATAAGAAAAGGAGAAAGGAGGAAGAATGTTCCAAGAAGAGGGAACAGTATGTGCAAAGACCCAGAGGTCACAATTCCTCCTTGTGCTCCTCAGGCTTGCTGTAGAGATTAAGTGAGATAATGAGTATGAAGGCACTCAGTAAATCATACAAAGCTGTGCCGATATGGAATCAAATGGGAGGACTATTTATAAGAAAGATCTTTTTGCTTTCTGCTCTTCAGTAGTTCTCTGGAATCTTTAGCTCACTTCTGTGCTCCAGGCTTCAGACAACTAGAATTTCAAAGAACATATTTACGTGATGGGTGCCAGTAAAGCCTAGAGCTTTTGGCTCAGGAAATACCATTGTCTGTTTCTGAGCAAAAAGAAACTTAGAGTGCCTTCAGACTAGCTTGTTCTCCTTTCACGCCAGGACTTTTCTGGAATGGAAGTGTCCTGGCAACCTTCACCTTTTCTGCCCTAGACCTTCTCAACTTGTTTTTTCTCCTCAGTCTCTGGGAAAAGTCAGGGAGAAATACCCCTAAAGAATCCTGACTCCAACACTTACTTGCTGTGTGATTGTGGACAAGTTACTCCAACAATCTGCACCTGTTTCTGCATCTGTACAATTAGGATAAGGATTTTTCTCTTGGGGTTATTGTAAGGATTACAGAAGTTATACATGTAAAGTCTTTAGAACAGTGCATAGCACATAATGAGTGATCAGCAAATGTTAGCCAATGCTATTATAGTCAAAATAATTATAATAAAATCAAAATGCCAATTTTAACTTCCTTGAGGATCCAAATCAAATGCTTTGAGGTTCTCAGTAAACTTTATTTCTGGCATAAGCTTCTTAGAGAAATAGGTGACTTAGAAGCTCAATGGTTCCTGACTGGTTTTAATATTACTTATCAATTCCAGTGTATGTAAAGAGAAACTGGTCTAGTTAATTGCTTCAAAATATATATTAACTATGATGCAGGAAGGAACTAGAATTTAGCTTGGGTTCTACCCTTCTACCTTTCTCATTGCCTTTATAATCATGTTTCCATGTGTCTCCATGTGCTCTCTGCTTCCTCCCCTCCTACTCACCTGTTGGTCAGCTACCCTACAGTCTATCTTCTGCCCCCATCTTGCCATTGAAGCTGCCTTCCCAAAGGTAACCAACACCTTCCTTGTTTCTAAATCCAGCCAGCACTTCTTTGCCTGCTGACCACTTCCACCTTTTGGAATCATTCACTTTGCAGGCTTCTATGACACCACACTTTTCTTCTATAGGCATTTTCCATCTACCCTGTTCTTTCTTCCCCTAATCTGTTGCTTTTGTTCAACCCTTACATGGTAGTGTTCTTTAGGTTCTATCCCGGGCCCCCTTGTCTTCTTGCTACACAACTTTCCCAAGGGAATCTTATCCATTCCTAGGGCTCAATCATTAGATCAATAGACTTTCAGACCTCTTGAGTTTCAGATTCTTGTATTTACTTTCTTACTGGGCATCACTACCTAAATGTCACTCAAGCATTTCAAACCAAAATTGTTCTAAAATGAAACTCATCAATTTCTCCCACGAAATGATACCCCTTTCCCATGTTCCTGCTCTCAATGACTGACACCTTGTTATTTGAGAATCATCTTGCATCCTATTTCTGCCTCTCTCTCACTTCCTCAAATCCAATTCATCTCCATGTCTGTCATGTCAGCTTTACTTCCAAAACATCTCTGGGATCAGACATCTTTTCTCTTTCTCTGTTGCATCTATCCTGGTTTTAACCACCATCATCTTTTCTACTGATCAACTGCTATAGACTTTTAATTGACCTTCCTGTCTCTGTTCTTAACTAATCCAAATTACCCTCCACTGAGTTGTTGGAATTATATTTTATAAACACAAAACTGACACTGATGCTTTCCTGCTTGAAACAGTTTCCATGATAGCCAATAGTTTTGAAGATAAAGTTAAAATGTCATAACCTAGCTTTCAAGGTACTATACTGTCAGTTCCCTGCTACCCTGGACTCATTTCTGCCTGCCCCTGGCCCCCTGCAGTATTCTACATACCAGTCATCCTGAACTTTCAATTCCTAGAATGAGTCCCCAGACTCTTGTCTGAAACACCCTTCTTAGAAAATTGCTTCTCATTCTTTAGGTCTCAGGTTGCTTCTTCCAGAAAGGTTTTCCTCACACTCAGGTCTGAGCTAGTTCCCTCCCTGGTGGAGCCTTGGCCAACTTCTCTCATGGCTAGATCCCCTTGCTGGTGATTTATTTGTAGCTTGGGATTTGGAGTCAGGCCATGGGGTTTCGAATTCCAGCTCTACTATCTACTAGCTATTCTTTAGTGAGCCTCAGTTTCCTCATCTGTAAAACGGGGCTAATAGAATCTATTTTATAAATTTATAGTGAAGAATAAATGAGATGATGCACATGGAGTATGTGCTTAGCTTAGTGCCTAGTACCTGTTGCACTGTTTACCTGTCACATAGCAAGTAACAACAAGCACCTGTTACCACAGTACTGGTACCTATCACCAAGCTCTAGACTCCATAAAAGCAGTGTCAGTCAGTCTATGCCCTGTGGTAAACCTAGCACCTCACACTCTGTTCAGACTATTTGAAGAAAGAATGAAGCCATTTGCCTATTTTAGTTTTCCCATGTAGTTCATAGAGACAGAAGGCATAACTGGTATTTAATTACAGAGAAGGAAGAAAGGGATGCTCAAAGTTAGAGATTAGTTGGAAGAGTGGCTCCCTTAAATTTTTTTTTCTCAAATACTTATCAGAAAAGTTTAAAATGACTTTAAAATATGTTCTCATTTTAGACAGTTTAGAAGATACATAAAATTGTAAAGGGTATGCAAATAACCTAAGGTGTTAGCATCCAAAAGTAATAGTCACTATTATTTTATATTTTCTTCTAGTTCTTTATAAGTTCATGTTTCTCTAATGAAATAGGGGTTAATCTTATATATTAATTATTCATATAATTAATTGTTTACTATCTATCTTTCAAATTTGAATAAACTGCATAAGTGGTAGACTCCGTCTACCACTGGATGAATGCCCAGATTCTGCCATTGGGCAGATTGTGGCTCACTAAAAAGATATTGAATAAATTACTAAACATGAGTTGGCATTTTGATTATTTTTTAACATTATATTGTATTTTTCTATGCCACTAAATAGTTCTCTATTTAATGTTTTTACTGGTGGCATAAATTTATTGAAGAAATGTCAAAAATTGATTTAAGAATTCACCTATGGTTGAACATTTAGGGTATTTCAATTTTCATTATTTTAAATAATATTGTGGCAAATATTCTTTCACATAATTTTATGTCTGCATCTCAGATTACTTCCTTAAGGATCTTTCCTAGAAGAAGAATCTTCTTTTAACAAGTCTTCTTTTGAAAATGTTCTGGAACCCTACATCCTATTTTCCCCTCACGTTGCCTGCAAAATATTCACACTTACTGCTTTGTGAGTTTTTCCTACTTTGTGATCCTGGGATAAATAATAGCCAGGGTTCAGGGTTCAGCCTCACTCACTTCTCTTCTCCACATTAGATGATTTTGCTCATACTCTGCTGGGAGCCACCAACACCTAAACCTTTGTCCTACTAAATACATGAGGTTGCAGAGGAGGAATAAAAATAGGGTATTATATACTCTTCCTACTGCTTTCTCCTCCTTTTCTTCTCTTCGCCTTCCCCGTTGGCCCTTCCCCTCCCCCCCTTCTTCTTCACACACTTTTCTTTTAAAGAAAGGAGTGGAACATAAAAGTCTACAAAAATAAAAAAATATATTTGGTAAATATTGCGGGTAATTAAGGGAGGGAAATAATTAAGGAAAGTGAAGGAGAAAGGAGGGAAAGTGAGAGAAAGAAAGTAGAAAGTGAAAGAGAAAAATCGGGAGAGAAGAAGAAACAAGAAACAACATTTTAGGAGATGAAGAATAATTAGAGAATGAGAGAAGATAAAACAGAAAAGAATAAACCCTGTTGTAGCAAAATACACATTGGGAGCATATGTTTATATATCCTTTTGGCTTACAGTTATCTGGCAACGCTTTCAGAGATTTGAAGAAACTATTGTGTTTCCTTAAGATTTTGTTTTTATTTTTGCTTCTCTACAGGGTAAAGTTACCCAATTATTTCTACTGTTTCTCAGGAGACAGAGTTTTTATACTCCTCAAAAGTCCAGCTACCCTTTCTTGGTGAATGTTCAGTTTGTCAGCATCCCTATAAAAGTGTGGTGCTCAGCTTTGAACAGAATAACCCAGAGCGTTCCCGGTGTGGGGTGATGACCTGAGAGAACAACAGGACTGTCACTTCTTGTGCTTAGCACAAGGCCCTTCTTTTCACTCTTTTTGCCCTCTGCCTGGCTCATTCCCAGTGGTTCTCAAACTTTTTGGTTTCAGACCCCTTCACCTTCTTAAAAAATTTGAGGACTAAAAATAGATTTTGTTGATATAGATGACATATATTTATATTTAGCATATAAGAAATTAAAACAAAAAATCTAAATATTGATTTATTAATTAATTTTAAAATAACAGAAATAAACCATTAAATGTTAACATTAACACAATTGACAATTTTTATGAGAAAATTTCCAAAACATAAAGTAATAGTGAGAAAAATGGTATTGTTTTTACATTTTTTGCAGATCTCTTTAAAGTCTGGCTTTATAAAAGATGGCTCGATTCTCATATCTGACTTTATATTTAATCTGGTGCAATATGTTGTTTTGTTGAAGTATATAAAGAAAGTCTAGCTTTGTTCAGAGGTATGGTTGGAAAGAAGAGAATATTTTAATGGCCTTGTCAGATGATTGTGAGTATTATTCTTTGATACTACACCAACACTTGACAAGTGGTAGTTTTTGTAAGGTTTATTGCAATGTAAAATATGCAACCATATCAATGAACTTTTTGTACTTTATCACATAATATCCATTGTTCTATTTTATACTTGGAATGAGTCTTTTATCCACACATGATTTTGTAACAGATATTGGTTCCTGGGTTATACAGGTCTTCTAAATGTGGACACATTTCATTCTATAACATTAAAAAATCACATTTATTAATAGTATCATTAATTCTCATTAAGAAAATCTTGAAGCATTGGGAAGTTGTCAGGTTCATGGTGGCAGATATAAGTTTTCCAAGATTCACTGAAAGCTTGTATTTACCATTGGCAACAGATCTGGTAGTTGCTTTCCTTGAAGGGACAGTGCTTCCTTCATTTTTTGCTGATGTTTTTAAGTGATATTTAATTTTAAGATTATAGCCTTTCTAATTTTTGAACCATTTACTTGGAAATAATTTCAAACTTACAAGACAGTTGCAAAAATAATACAGAACCCAAACAGAAATTCCCACCTATATGCCCAGATCCACTAACTTCTAATGTTCTGCCACATTTGCCATATCATCCCATCTAGCTATTTTCTAAACTTTCGAAAGTTAGTTGTGTACGTCATGCTCCTTGAACACTTAATGCTTGCATGTATATTTCTTGCTAACAAGGATATTCACTTATATAACCACCTTATGTATAGATATTAAGTTCAAGAACTTTAACATTGATATAAAGTTTACAGCTTATATTACAGTTTTTCAATATTTCTCAAAAAAAGTCCTCTGAGACATTTTTCCTCCATTCTTAAGGAATCCATCCCATCCATGATCATGTATTGCATTTACTTGTCATTGTCCTTCTCTCTTTTTTCCCTTTATTAGAGACATTGTGGGTCTACAGAACAATATGCATAAAATACAGGTTTCCTGTATACCACCCCACCACCAACACTTGCATCGGTGTGGAACATTTGTTACAATTGGCGATAGCATATTTTTATAATTGTACCATTAATTAAAGTCCATGTTTAACTTAGGGGTCGCTGCTTGTGTCGTGTAGTTCCACGGATTTTTAAAAATATTGTTTTTCTGTTACCACGAGCTCATTCATTTTTGAGAAAATGTCTGCTAGATATCTACATCTGACTAACCAGCATTTGTCCATCAGTCATTCTTTTAAGTAAAAATGGTTTTCCATGGCAAAAGTGGCTAATACATATTGCAAAGCAAACAACCGCACAAGTGCTTTTCCTTGAGACAACCATTATACTTCCGTGTTCAGCAGAAGTGCTTCAGGCCTGCCTCCAATTTTGTCATACAGAAATTTAACAATAGGTTTCCCCAAGGGTCACGATTTCATAAAATTGACAATATTTACTATTTAATAAAAGATATGCTCAAGTGAAACTGGCTTTTTATTTCCGTGAGTGCCTAGCGTGAGGGACACAATGACGACTTGTACAGGTGAGCGCCAATGCCTTGATTCATGCTAAGCTGCCGGCAGTTTTAACCTGCCACTGCTTTTGCACTATCAGCGCAAATGTCAACGGGGTGAAAAAGGCTAAATCACAGTATTTTGAAAATGGTTTTGACTTTGTGGAACTCTTGGAAGGACCTTGGGGTTCTCTGCACCACACCTTGGGAAGTGACGGCTTTCGGGATACCTATTAGTCACATTAGTTACGTGGAGTCTTACACTGATCCTATTGGGGATGGCTGGACTGTCACCCCTAGCTTGGGGGTCTTGAAAAAGGTAACACTAATAGCAACAGGAGCTAACATGTCTTAGATGCTATACCAGGTGCTTTTTATACATTACCTCATAGCAACCTTGAGGTGGGTTCAGTTTTATCCCCACTTTATAGATGAGGAAGCTGAAGATCAGAGAGGTGAGTTAACTTGCGTAAGATCACACAGCTGGTAATGTAGGAGAGCCAATATGAAACCTCCAGCTGTCTGACTCCACAGCCCATCTTAAAACTGCTGTCATTGCTGGAGAGGCTAACAGGATAGGTGAAGCAAAGAAACAGTGCCCTGGAGGGGCGGGAGGTCAAAGCAGTGGCTGAGAGTCTGGATGTGAGGGTCAAAGTAGCAAGTCAAAGGTTTCCCCGATCTATTTTCCCATCTGTATTTCACAAAAGCCCTCTGAGAAGTCTGGTCAGTGATCTTATTTCCATTTCATAGGTAAGGAAACAGACTGCTTAGCAGCTACGGATTCCCTTATGGCCCCAGTTACACATGGAGAGCGCCACCTTTCTGCCCAGTGCCAAGGACTTAGGGCCCTTCTTGGCAGTTATGCCTCGGGGTGTCATGCTGTCACATGCCAAGGAGGGGAAGTTGGCAAAACAGGCAGTGGTGCCAAGAGAGAGGAGAGGAAGGGCGGGCCTCGGTGCCACGGAGGCCCAGGCGCTTGTCTGCCTGACTGTCTCCGAGGGTCTGTGACTGAGACTCAAAGCTATTCCCATTCTGGACATGTAGCTCCACCCTGAGCCAGAGTGAGGTCTGAAGGAACAGAGGAAAGGAGGCCAAATGCAGCCCCCTCCCTCTCTCTCTTTAGAAGGAGAAACTGAGTCCTCGCCTGTGGAAGAAGTCCTAGAGCCCAAACGGAAGCGATGCCTGTTGGGCCTCAGGTCTCCTGATTTGTATGTCCCTTTAGCACAGGACTCTCAGGAAAAGGGGCCATATTTAGATGAGCAAAACCAAGTTTGCCTAGGGGTTTTTCTTCTGCTCTCTCAGAGCAGATGGAGATGCAACTGGTAGTCAGGGTTGCTTGCAAGAAGCAGCTCAAGTTCTGGGGAAACGTGCCCCTTTCTGTGAAACTCTTGAGAACACAGGGATGCAATTTTGCTGGTTTCTCAGGACTCCTCCCGGGGGGGTTGAGATAGCGTTCTTGTTCCGTATCTTTCTGGTGTTTGAATTCCAAGTGGGTTTTACGTTCCCTTCAATATGGGATTCCTTTCCTTTCAACTGGTAGGTTTTTGCCTTTGTTCTTTTGTTTATATTCCCTAGACAATTGACAGTTCCTGAAAGTTACAGGCCTCCTGGATGCGGAAGAGGGGGGATATCAGGACAGTTCCTGGACGTGCGTGCCTTCAAAGCCCAATGCAAGGCCGACAACAGGCTCCAGATGAAGAGGGAAATCCTTCACGGTCAGGGGCTGCTCGGGACCCAACGCCTTTTCTCCACTCAGCACCCTCACGGGCCATCCCTTCCCCTGCCGGTGCCCGGCTGGCCTGTCACATGGGTCATCGTTCAGGGAAGTTTTTCAGGAATAAGGAGAATTAATTTCTTAACCTGTGTTGTTCACCAGGATTAAGGAGGGCAATATATTGTAGGGTTTTTTTTCTGTCCACAAATATTTGTTGAGAAACTGCTATGATCAAGGCTCTGTTTCATGAACTGGGGATTCAGCAGTGAGCGAGGCAAACAAATCGCCTGCCCTCGTGGAGCTGACATTCCTGTGGGCAGTCAGACAATAAATAATGTGATTTAAGACCGTGTGTGAAGAGAAGGGTAGGTTAAGGCCTTAGGGAGCGCTGGGAGTGGCACCTTGGATGGGTTAGGGTAGGCCTACAGTTAGGTGAGGGTGAGGGTGAGGAATAGAGACCCCAGGGGGTGATGTTTGGGAAGAGGCCTGAATGAAGCCAGAGCATGTGCCCTGAAGCCATCTGGAGGAAGCTGCCTCTACTTGTCAGAACGGTCACCCCTAAAATGGGGTGGTGTCTGCCCTCCAACCAAAGATAACACAGGATCAGCCGAGCCCCAATTCCAGGTGCTGTCCTCTTCCACGATCTTGAAGAACATTTCTAGGTCCAGACTAAACCCTCTTTGCAGCAAATCTGCCTGTTGTTTCATCTTTTAGAGTAACTTTGCATTAAAAACAAAACCAAACAAAAATAACAAAAAAGAGCCCTTCCAGAATCTTGGGCCAGTTGACTATGTCTTGTTTCTCCTTCTACTATTCCAGAACTGTGGAGTTGGAAGTGTCCTCTGAGATCAGATAGCTGAAGCTCCTCATTTCAGAAATGGGGAAGGCGTGGGAAAGGCCTTGTTTACAGCTGGTTATGGACTGAATGACAAAAATGACAGAGTGGGGACCCATTTCCAGGTGTTCTGACTACTGATTTGATGTTCTTCCCCCCCCCACCCCCTACCCACACCACATACCACCTTTAGTCCACTTTCATTTTATACACTTGGAGAATAACAATAATAGCTCATATTTCCCCAGAACTTGAGTTTCCTCTTGCAATGTTGTTCTGTTCTTCTCTGAGGACTTTTTTCTGAGAAAAGAAACTCTCTGTAGGTTTCTTTTTTACTTTTAAACTAAATATTGTCTTTTGCTCTGTGCCAGGTTCTGTGCTAAAGGCTTTACATGCAGCATTTTGTTTAACCCTCAAGTTGGGGACTGAATCATGCCCCCCACAAAAGGCATGTCCAGGTCCCACCCCCTGGTTCTGTGGGTGTGCACCCATTTTTAATCAGGACCTTTGAAGATGTTATTAGTTAAGGTGTGCCCAAACTGAATGAGGCTGGGCCTTAATCCAATATGGCGGAAGTCTTTATAAGCAAAGGAAATTGGACATGGGACAGGAAGCCACGGGGAGCAGCCAGAAGCTGAAAGTCAACAGAATCCGGAGAAGAAAGAAGGCACCGCCACGTGCATTGCCATGGGACAGAAAAGCTAAGGAATCCCAAAGATCCCGGCCAGCCGGAAGATACTGATCCTGGGAGGCATCAAGCCTTCTAGCCACTGAAACCTTGAGTCATTAAATTCCTGTTGCTAAGCTGCCCCATTTTATGGTATTTGTTTCAGCAGCTAGGAAACTGAAATGCCTCACAAGTCCTTTGTGAGACATTACTATAGTCATTCCTATTAAACCACTGGGGGAACACAAGTTCAGAGAGGTGAAGTAAATTGTCCAAGGTTACACAGCCAGGGCGTGATAGAG
>PVKH010008322.1:0-19565 GCA_004027955.1 Chaetophractus vellerosus | reverse complement strand
GTTTGTTTTTCTAAAGCTGTAAATTCCCGTGGGGGGGGGGGTTGGGGCCCTGCACTTTCCTTATCATTCATACAATATATTATATGTTAGAATGATATCTTTTGCAATGAATTAAATGTATAATAAAAATTAAAATGATAACCTAAAAGTATGCAATAGAATATATCATCTAACATGGTTTTCAAATCACTTTTAAGGGACACTTGAGAGAAAATAAAGATTACCGAGCTAGACATGGATAGAAACTGGGCAAGAACGAGATCATGTGGGGTCTTGTAACCCATGAAAAGGAGATTTATAAGCAGGGAAGTGATATGATGTCACATACAAGAATCACTCTGGCTACTGTGTGAGGAATAGGGGAAAGGACGCATCCGCAGCACGCTAGTTGGGACGGGAAATGTTGCAGTGGTCCAGAAAAGATAGTGTCTTGAAGTGGAGGACAGCAATGAAGATGATTAGATGTGAGTAGATTCTGGATACATTCTGGAGGGAAAGCCCATGCCACAAGACTTGCTGATAGAGTGGGTGTGAGATGGTGACAACAAGGGACTGTGATATTTTTGATGAACTGCTAGTTGGATGGGGAAGAATGAGAGAGGAGCAGGTTTGGAGAAGGAAGAATTAAGAGTTTGTTTTGACCTGCTAAACCTGAGATGTGTGCTAAAGTATTTAATTAGAGCCCTTTCCTAAGATGTAGAATTTAGGTCTCTGAAGAGTCAGGGAGAGGTCAGGTCTGGAAATGTAAATTTATGAGCCATCACCATAAATTTAGAGCCAAGGGATGAAGTGGTATCACCTAGGGAGTGTGAATTCAGAGAAGAGATACAATCTGGTACTTGTGAAAAGTACCTTACAGTCAGAAATTTTCCCAGGCCAGAAGCAGGAAGAGCAGGAAACTAGATATGTTAACCTTTGATAAAAATAAGACCAAGAAAGAATGAGTCAATCAGGAGAGGAATTAGATATAATGGAACCTAGAAAAAGGTCAAAGAGATCCATGGTGGCATTTCTCATTTAAATTCTGTCTGGGGTGGAAGTGTCCTGGATCAAAATAGTGCTATCTGTTCATTGGCAAAGGCAGGCATTTTGGACATGGCCTTATGTCATTAATTTTTGAGTCATTAAATCAATTACTTATTGTATGATTTCATGATTGCTAAAGGTGGCTGAATGAAGCCAAAGGAACCCATGAAGGACTGTCACCCAGTAGAGGGGCTCTCTTTTTTATTCATTTTATAGAGCAGGGAAGGTGAGCTCATTTACACTGCACTGGGACCAGTTTTTTCTACTTTTACTACTACTCAGCTAGCAATGTTTAGATGACAAGTTGACCCAATCTACTGCTTTCCTTGAGAAAAAGAATGTGCCAGTCAGAGGATTTGAGTATCTGATGTACTTGTAAGTTATATATTTAATGTAAATGGATTTTTTCTAATTGTATATTCGTTTCTTGTGAGCTGGGTTAGTGCACAGCTATCCCCAAGAGAATAATTTTCACACTGTGTGGATAAAATCAGTTTTTGAACTTATAGAGCTAAGAGTCAGATGAATTCACCAGGGTAAATAGCACCCTATAGCCTCTCCTTAGGAAACATTTTTCAGAAATTACTATTGAGAAAAATTATACAAAAGTTGGAATAAAGCAAAAGGATGGCTCATGTCCTTTTGATGTTATTGTTTAACATGTTCACCTTAATTATTTAATTATCTATGTTGAAGAATGTACCTCTGTTTGACTTTGCTATTTACTATGTGATTAGAGTCCAGACTCTGAAGTTACACATTAACTCATAGATTTCTGTCCAGTAGAAAAAATAACCCCAGAGGTTAATGGTCTATGGGATATTAACCAATTTTATATCTATTAATCAGGGAAATTCATTTCTGCTTTCCTTTGGCTGATTGTAAAATCACCATTCCTTAAATTCTCCTTTGAGCCAGACTTATCATCTTATTGGTTCTCTCATTATTTAATTACTGAGTTGAATAAAATCTTAGGTGTATTTGTTCTATATATGTATGACATTCTTATGTTTAACTTTTTGAAAATTATGCTTTAAGTTTGCAACATTCCTACTTAACTCTGCTTCTTTCCAATGTTTGCAAATTGAATAAACTCTGCTTGATCAGACTGTTGCATGTTTGATGTTGACAATGTTGACTCTTTCAGAACACCAGGATCCTCATAATAAACCTTAATCATGGCACTTTAACACAAAACTGAAAATGTATATTAAAGCTTATGGCTTCCTCATATTCTGGAACAAGTGGAAGCTTATTGTTTAAGAAGGTCCTGAGTTTAAAAGGCTGATTTGTGTATGTCCCCGACCGCTGTCAGGTGCGGGCACTCCGACAGCAGCAGCGGAAAGCTGCGGGTATGTGAAGCAGGACAGAAGGAAGTGACCTGAACTGTGGTTTGAGCTGCGGTAGGAAGAAGAGGCGACTTGTTTCCAGTGTTCAAAGTCCCCGATTAGCATTTATCATTGTGAGATTTGCCAGCAGTACAGTTAAAGAGGATATGCTGTCCACAGGAGACTGCCCTCACTTCTGATACCAACTGTAAGTTTGGGGAGCTCTTAAAACCTCTCTTAGGTTTCAGAGAGCTCCCTGAAAGCTGCTATAGTCACGATTGTGGTTTATTATTGAGAAAGGATACAGATTAAAATCAGCCAAGGGAAGAACATAGGAAAGCTACCAAACATAGAGCTTCATTATCCTTTCCCTGCCAAGTCAGGCTGTGTTACTTTTCTGGCACTGGTGTGTGACAGTACACATCAAATATCAATTGCCAACCAAGAAGCTCGTCTGAGCCTTGGGGACCAAAATTTTTATTGGGGCTTCATCACATAGCCATGATTGATTGCATGGTTGCCAAGGTGGTGATCTCATTTACCAGGTGAACTGATACCAACACCCCCACTCTAAATCACATGCTGATTTTTCTGTGTCCACCACTCCCTACCTCCCTCCCCCACCAAAACTATCAAATGTGGCCAACCCTTACCCTAAATCACAATATCAGACTATCCAGTAGTGACCTAAGGCCCCTTGGCAAACAAAGACACTCGATCCATCAGGCATAACATTCCAAGGGCGTAGAGATTATCTCCCAGAAGCTGAGGGCAAAGTGCAGACCACTTTTTCGGCAAGCTTAAATTCTTCACTATGCAATAATATATTTCCTCCAAAGGCGATTAGGTAAATAATTTGTTTCCTTGAACTTACCATAATATACTCGAAGTAATGTCTTATGAATATAGCATTCTTTTCAGTGATTGTATCTTTTCATTGCAAACATGCTTCAGTTACCTTCAAGTCAAATAGTCTTTTGGAGGGAAGACTGGGAAACTGGGCCCCATTTATAACATTGTTTTTTAGGGAAAATGTATATTTTGCCCCAAACAACCAAATAAATGTGCATTTCGGGGAATATACAATTATTTCATAGTTTGGGGACACCTGTAGGGAGGTTTTCTACAATGATAAAATTAGGTAAACTAAAAACTGCTTTAGTTTAACAGGGGATGGAAGGTTTATGTATGTGTGTGTATGTGTGGGTGTATTTTGTTAATGTCATCACACCTTTTAATTTCCTTCTCTGTATAGTAAGACAAACATTTCAGGTTCTTGTAGACTTCGCGCATGGGTTTGCCTATTTCATGTGGTGCTGTCATTACTATCTTGTGATTATTGAGAACAATATTTTCTCAATCCCAAATTGAACTTTCAGCGTTTCAACCACCAAAAATATACTTTGATCCCAATTCCTGTCAGATTTCATTCTGGGCTTTATAAGTAGAAAAATTTAATGAACAAATTTAGACTGTCCACTTCCTTATAACAAAGTAATTTTCATGTTCTGTATGACTATTGCTTTCCTGAACGATATTCTATAGAATTATGTTTCATTAATAATGTTCTTTGAAGATTCAACGACTCAACTTATTTATGCAAACTGGAGGATTTCTAGAATGGTTATTTGAAGGTGGTGCTGGTGGTAATTTCTTCTTAAGGCATTAATTAAGGGTAATTTACATTTTTTTGTTTTCTGCAACAGTGACTCAGGGACATAAAAATATTATACTGGAAATAAATGAACAAGGAATAATTTTAGCCATGACAGGAGAGACATGCTTTCTGATAAGAAATCCTGTAGAACCAATTTGGAAAAATGCCAAAAACCATATTTCAGAAGGAAATATTATTCTATTAGAAATTGGAACACAGTTGGAAATTAGAACAAAGTATCACCTGTAATTTAATATCTCTTTAAAAAGTTTATTTCATTTAACTTCTTTTTTCTTTATTAGACAAGTGTGGGTTTACAGCACAATTATGCATAAAATACAGGATTCCCATATATCATCTACTTTGCATTGGAGTGGAAATTTTGTTGTAATTGATGATGGCACATTTTTTAATTGTATTATTAATTAAAGTCCATGTTTTAACTTAAGGTTCATTGTTTGTGTAGTACAGTTCTATGCGTTATTTTTAAATGTTTATTCCATCACCATATATACAACCTAACACTTCCCCTTTTAATCATATTCAGATATATAGTTCAGTGATGTTAATTGCGTTTACAATGTTGTACTACCATCACCACCATCCATTAACAAAACATTTCCATCATCCCAAATAGGAACCTTGTACATTTTAAGCCTTAACTTCCCATTCGCTATTCCCCACTTTGTTCCCTAGTAATCTATGTTGTAGATTCAGACTCTATGAGTTTGCTTATTCTAATAGTTTCAGATCAGTGAGATCATATGATATTTGTCCTTCTGTGTCTGGCTTATTTCACTCAACATGATTTCCGCAGGTTCATCTATGTTGTCACATGTATCAGGACTTCATTCCTTTTTACCGCTGAATAATATTCCATTGTATGTATATACCACATTTTATTTATTCATTCATCAGTTGATAGACACTTGGGTTATATCCATCTTGTGGCAATTGTGAATAATATTGCTATGAACATTGGTGGCCATATATCTGTTCAAGCCCCTTCTTTCAATTCTTTTGGGTATGTACTAGTAGTGGGATTGCTGGGTAATATGATAGTTCTATACTTAGCTTTCTGAGGAACCACCAAACTGTTTTCCACAATGGCTGCACCATCTTATATTGCCACCAGCAATGAATGAGTGTTGCTATTTCTCTGCAGCCTCTCCAACACTGGTGACTTTCCATTTTTTTAATAGCAGCCATTCTAATGAGTGTGAAATGGTATCTCATTGTGGTTTTGATTTGCATTTCCTGATGGCTAGTGAAGTTGAGCATCTTCTCATGCACTTTCTGGCCATTTGTGTATCTTCTTTGGAGAGATATCTGTTCAAGTCTTTTGCCCATTTTTAAATTGGGTTGTTTGTCTTTTTTTGTTGTTAAATTGAAGGATTTCTTTACATATACTAGATATTAATCCGTCAGCAGATATGTGGTTTCCAAAATTTTTTTCCCATTGTGTAGGTTTTCTTTTTACATTCATGATAAAGTCCTTTGAGGACCAAATGTTTTTTATTTTTATAAAGTCCCATTTATCTATTTTTGTTGTTGTTGTTGCTTGTGCTTTGGGTGTAAAGTCTAACAAACCATTGCCTAACACAAGGTCCTAAAGATGCTTCCCTACATTCTCTTCTGGGAATTTGATAGTTCTTCCTCTTATATTTAGGTCTTTAATCCATTTTGAGTTGTTTTTTTGTATTTGGTGTGAAGTAGGGGGGTCTTCCTTCTGTTCTTTTACAAATGGAGATCCAGTTTTCCCTGCACCATTTGTTGAAGGGACTATTCTTTCCCATTGTCAAAAATCAGTTGGGCCATTAATGTGAGCGTTGATTTCTGAGCTCTCAGTTCTATTCCATTGGTCTATATGTCTGTCCTTGTGCCAGTACCATGCCGTTTTGATTATTGTGGCTTTTTAATAAGTTTTAAGATCAGGAAGTGTGAGTCCTCTAACATCATTCCTCTTTCTTAAAGGTAGCTTTAGCTATTCAGGGTCTCTTACCCTTCCATATAAATTTAATGATTGGCTTTTCCATTTCTGCAAAGAAGGTTGTTGGAATTTTGGTAGGGATTGCATTAAATCTATAAATTGCTTTGGGTAGTATTGACATCTTAACAATATTTAGTCTGCCAATCCATGAACATGGAATATCCTTCCATTTATTTAGGTATTCTCTTACTTCTTTTAACAATGTTTTGCAGTTTTCTATGTACAGGTCCTTTATATCCTTGCTTAGATTTATTTCTAGATATTTGAATGTTTTAGTTGCTATTGTGAATGGAATTTGTTTTCTTGATTTCTTCGTCCAATTGTTCATTGCTTATGTATAGAAACACTACTGATTTTGGGTGTTGATTTTGTACCCTGTCACCTTGCTGAATTGATTTATTAGCTCTAGGAGCTTTGTTGTGGATTTTTCAGGATTTTCTGTGTATAGGATCATATCATCTGCAAATAAGGAAAGTTTTATTTCTTCCTTTCAAATTTAGAAGGCTTTTTTTTCTTTTTCTCACCTAATTGCTCTGACAAGAACTTCCAGTACAATGTTGAATACCAGCGGTGGCACTGGGCATCCTTGTCTTGTTCCTGATCTTAGAGGGGAAGCTTTTAATCTTTCACCATAGTGGGATGTTAGCTGTGGGCTTTTCATATATGCCCTTTATCACGTTGAGGAAGTTTCCTTCTATTGCTAGTGTTCTGAGTGTTTGTTTTTTGTTTTTGTTTTTGTTTTTTGTTTTATCAAGAAAGGGTGCTGCATTTTGTCAGATGCCTTTTCTGCATCAATTGAGATGATCATGTATTTTTTTCCCCTTCATTCTATTAATGTGGTATATTACATTCAGTGATTTTCTTATGTTGAACAAACCTTGCATATCAGGGATACATCCCTCTTGGTCATGGTGTATAATTCTTTTAATGTGCTGTTGGGTTTGGTTTGCTAGTATTTTGTTGAGGATTTTTACATCCATATTCATAAGAGATATTGGCCTGTAGTTTTATTTTCTTGTGGTATCTTTATTTGGCTTTGGTATGGGGGTAATGTTGGCCTCATAAGAGATATTGGCCTGTAGTTTTATTTTCTTGTGGTATCTTTATTTGGCTTTGGTATGGGGGTAATGTTGGCCTCTTTAGAATGAGTAAGAGATCATTCCCTCCTTTTCAATTTTTTGGAAGAGTTTGAGGAAAATTGGAGTTAAGTCTTCTTGGAATGTTTGGTAGAATTCCCCTGTGAAGCCATCTGGTCCTGGGCTTTTCTTTGTTGGGAGGTTTCTGATTACTGATTCTATCTCTTTACTAGTAATTGGTTTGTTGAGATCTGCTGTTTGTTCTTGAGGCAATGTAAGTAGTTTGTGTTTTTCTAAGAATTTGTCCATTTCACCTTGGTTATCTCATTTATTGGCATACAGTTGTTCATAGTATCCACTATACCTCAAAAACAATATTAGAGAATGCACCATTTTTGATCTATATGATTGCACCTGGAATTATTCTCCTAAGGTTGAGTATTAAGTTATTTCCACTATTTTTACTTTTATAATGTGACAGTGAACTTTTGTGCCTGAATCTTTGCTCACATTTTAAATTATGACTTTAAAATAGATTCCTTCAAGGGAAATTAGTAGGTCATAGGCTATGAATATTTATTATTCCTGCTATAAATTATTTCCCAGAAATAGTGTATCAATTTTTGCTCCACCTGGCTATTGTTGTCTTTCCTATCTATTCTCTCAAGGACTGAGTACTGCCTTTAAAAACAAATGAATACACACATACATCAATAACTTTAAAAATATATAAAAATTCACATGCAAGATAAAATATTTACATTACAGAATGTTAAAAAAAAAACAGCTCAAGTGGTTGAGCACCTGCTTCCCACTTACAAGGTCCCAGGTTCGATCCTCAATACCTCCTAAAAAACAAGCAAACAAAAAAAAATCAACTCTCGGGAAGCGGCTGTGGCTCAGTTGGTTGGGCTCCTGTTTACCATATGGAAGGCCCTGGGTTTGATTCCTGGGGCCTCCTGGTGAAGGTAAGCCAGCCTGCATGGCACAGTGAGCTGATGCAGCAAGATGACGCAACAAAGGGAGACAAGCAGACAGAAACACACACAGCAAAGCGACACACTGAGCACAAGCAGCAAGGGGGAATAAATAAATAAATAAAAATAAATCAACTCTCATTGGGGAGCAGATGTAGCTCAATAGTTAAATGCCTCCTTCCCATGTATGAGGTCCTGGGTTCAATCCTTGGTACCTCCTAAACAAACAAACAAACAAAAACAAGATCTTGCTGTTTATATAAAAACTACATTATGGAAAGAGGGGAGTACTCTCCTGCCAGAGTTTGGGAATCACTACATCACAATCCATTCATCAATGTCATGAGAATTCTTTTTTTTTTAACAAATCAATTTTATTGATGCATATTAATAATGCATAAATCCCTCCAAAGTGTAAAGTCATTGGTATTTGGTGTAATCACATAGTTGTGCATTCATCACTTCAATCATTATTAGAGCATTTTCATTATTCCAATAATAATAATAATAATAATAATAAACAAAAAACAGACAAACAAAAACTCATCACTTCTCAATCTATGCTTTCCCTGCTGTACATAGCTACTATTCTGTTTCATTCTCTCTAGGTTACTTGTATTTGTATATTGTAAAAACAGTCTTATATATGTAATTTTACCCATATTCGTGTTCCACATGAGGTTTCACTATATTATACAGTCCCATGTTACATTTTTTAGCTTTCCTCCTAGTAATATACATGTCCTTAGACTTTCTCTTTCAACCATCCATCATATCCATGTAATTGCTCTGCTAGTTACAAACACTATGATGTGCTTTCACCATTTCTATTCATTTCCAAAGATTTACAAACAACCTTTTTACTAATTCTGCACAGATAAACTTTCACCTTTCCATTCTCTATCCTTGTTCTATTTTCTGGTGACCTATATTCTAATTATTAACACCATGAGTTTACACAATATATTTAGTTCATAATATTGTAATCATACAGTATTTGTCCTTTTGTGTCTGGCTTGCTTCACTTAACATAATGTCCTCCAGGTTCACCCACATTGTCATATGCTTCACAACTTCATTTCTTCTTACAGCTGTGTAATATTCCACCATGTGTATGCACCACAATTTCTTTATCCATTGATCAGTTGATGGGCACTCGGGTTGTTTACATCTTTTGGCAATTGTGAATAATGCCACTATGAACATCGGTGTGCAGACATCTCTTCGTGTCACTTCTCTCAGTTCTTCTGGGTATATACGTCACATGGCAAGTCTATATTCAACTTCCTTAGGAACTGCCAAACTGTGCTCCACAGTTGCTGTGCCATTCTACATTCTGACCAGCAGTGACTAAAAATTCCTATCTCTCCACAACCTCTTGAACACTTGTAGTTTTCCGACTTTTTAATAGTGGCCATCTAGTAGGTGTGAAATATGTGAGGTTTCTTTTGATGTGAGTACAATCTGAATCTCCTTCTAAGAATTGCCCTGCATTCCTTGATGACATTCCAGTGGAGAAAATGAGATCTCAGGGTATTCAGCTGGGAGGGGAAGATGGACCTTGGAGTCATCATATAAAAACTTGAACATGACTATTTAAAGATAATAATAACATGCATTTGAAAACAATTACAGTAACTCTCAAGTACAATATATCAGATTTAGAAAAGGATTATGTAATTTATCTAAGAGAATAAAACAGGGGCCATTGTGCTTGCACAGGTGTGTAAGACATTAAAGATTACTTTGGTTGAGAATTTAACTCTTAAAATATGGGGCAAAGTTCATGACTATTGATTATGGAGGCTGCTTTCCTCATTATCATTCTCAAGAATGTCTAGTCTATTTTCTTATCCTTCAGAAATGTTCTATATTCTCTTTTTCTATCTTTCTCTATCCCTTCCTCCCTTCCTTTGCCTCTCTTTCTCTTCAATTTATATTTTTGAATGATTCAAGAGTAAGATCCAGGTGTTGTTACACGTTATCCTCAAATGTTTCAGTATGCTGAGAACAAGGACAGTATCCTATATAACCCATAAACTATTATCATTCAAAAACATAATTTATATAATAATATTAACCAATATACATCCATATTTAAATTTCAGTTAGTCAATTGTACTCCAAATGTTTTTTAGAGCTATTTGTTTGTTTTTTTTTCCAATCAGGATCTACGAGGTTTGCAATTGAATTTGGTTGTCATTGTAAAATCTTTTTTTAAATTAAACCTTTTATTTTGAGATAATTGCAGATTCAAGTACAGTTGTAAGAAATAATACAGAGAGATCTCATTTACTCACCACTGGTAACATCTTGCAAAACTATCACAACCAAGATATTGAGAGTGATATAGTCAAGACACAGAACATTTCCATCAGTCCAAGGATCCCTCATGTTGCTCTTTTATAGTCACACCCACGTCCCTTCCACTCCTACCCTTCCTTAAGCCCTTACGATTACTAATCTGTTCTCTATTTCTATAATTTTGTCATTTGCAGGATGCTACATGAATGAAATCATGTGGTATAAAACTTTTGGGGCTGAGATTAGCTATAAGCATTCATGTACAGGTTTTTGTGTGGACATATTTTTTCTTTTCTCTGGGACAAACGTCCAGGAGCACAATTGCTTGATTGCATGGTAGTTGCATGTTTAGTTTTTAAGACAGTTTCCAAATGGTTTTATGGTTTTCCAGAGTGTGTGTCCTGTTGTACTCTCCCACCAACTGTGTATGAGTAATTCAATATTATTTTGTCCATTCTGATAGGTGTGAAGTGCTATGTCATTATGGTTTTAATAATGGTTAATGATGTTGAACATCTTTTCATGTACTTATTTTCCATCTGTATAGTCTCATTGGCAAATTGTCTCTTTGTCTTTCACCCATTTTATAATTGGATTGTTAATGGCTTTTTTTTTTTTACTGTGATCCATTTTGGTTAGTTTTTCTATAAGGTGTGAGACTTAGGTCACTTCACTTGTTTTTGTCTACGGTTGTCCAATCGTTCTAGCACCATTCATTAAAAAGACTATCTGTCATTGAATTGCTTTTAGACCTTTGTCAAATATCAGCTGGGCACATTTGTGTGGGTCTATTTCTAGTTTCTCTATTCTTTTCTATTGATCCATGTGTCTATCCTTCCTTCAATACCATACAGTCTTTATTACTGTGGCTTTAAAAGAAATATTGAATCCAGGTAGATGAATTCCTCTGTTTTAGACTTCTTACTAAAAATTATTTTAGGTATCATAGTTCTTTTGTCTTTCAATAGAAATTTTAGAATAAAGTTGTCTATCTGCAAAACTCTTCCTGGGATTTTGATAGGATTTGTGTTTTTGTTTTTTTTAAAGATTTATTTATTTTATTACATATCTCCCCTTCCCCCCGCGGCGGCGACACGCCGAGAGTGGACACTGCGCAGGCGCGGCTTTCCCCGCTTGTGGGCGGTCTCTGCGTCCGATCACGGCCGGCTTTCAGTTCGCAGGTGGCTGGCTGCGCTCCAACCGCGGGCGACCTGCCCTGCCTGTGGCGGCTCTTGCCATGTCCGTGGCAGCTTCTTGCCCTGCCCACGGCGGCTCCGGCCCGCCCATGGCGGCTTGCCATTCTCAAGGCGGTCTGCCCGCTAGGAGAGGTCCCCGGGAATCGAACCCAGGGCCTCCCATGTGGTATGCCAGCGCCCTATCCACTGGGCTATCGAGCCAGCCCCAGGATTTGTGTTTTTGAAACTGTATATCAATTTGGGGAGAATTGACATATTTACTGTCACTTATAGGTTACTGTCACTTATATACAACTTATGTATTGAGTCTTCCAATCCATAAATATGGTACATCTCTTCATTTATTTAGATCTCTTGTGGTTGCTATCATTAGCATTGTGTGGCTTTCAGCATACAAGTTCTGTATGTGTTCTTTACATGCTTTTTTTGAACATCCAAGTAGTTCATTTTTCTGAGATACATGGTTTTGGATTTTTAATTTGATTTCCTTGTGTTCATTGCTCATATGTTAAAATATAAATTATGTTTATCTTATATCCTGTCAGATTGCTCAATTCATTTTTCAGCTTTAGGAGTTTTATTGTGGATTCCATGGGATATTCTATGTAGATAATCATGTCATCTGCAAATAGGGACAGTTTAATTTCTTTCTTTCTGATCTATATGCCTTCGATTTCCTTTTCTTGATTGATACACTGGAGGAATTTCCAGCACTATATTGAATAGGAGTGGTGGCCTTGTTCCTGATATTAAGGGGAAAGGATTCAGTTTTTCACTACTAAGGATAGTGTTAGCTATAGTTTTTTGTTGTTGTTGTAGATGCTCTTTATCAAGTTGAGAAAGTTCTTTCTATGTCTATTTTCTGGAAGTTTATATTTAAAATTATGGATGCATACTGCTTTTCAAATATTTCCTCTACTTGAATTGATATGATCATGTGATTTTTCTTCTTTAACCTGTTAATATGGTGAATTATACTGAGTTTTGAGCATTGAACCAGGCTTACACCCCTGGAATAAATCCATTTAGTCACGGTCTAAAGTTCTTTAGATATATGCTGAATTCTATTTGCAATTATTTTGTTAAGAACTCTTCATCTACATTTATACAATTCTTTGCATCATGGTGTTGGTCTCTAGTATTTTTTTTTCATACTCTTTTTTTTGTGTTTTTGGTATCAGGTTAATTTTGGTTTATAAAATAAATTGGGAAGTGTTTTCTCCTCTTCTATTTTCTGAAAGAGATTGTGTAGAATTTGTGTTAATTCTTCTTTAAATATTTAGTAGAATTGTCCAGTGAAATTGTCTGGGCCTGGAAATTTATTTTGGGGGGTTTCCTCTATTACAAATTCTATTTCCTTAGTAGTTATACAGCAAATTAAATGATCTATTTCATATTAGGTGAATTGTGATAGTTTGTGATTTTTTAGAAATTGGTCCATTACATCTAAGCTGACAAATTTATTCATACAGGATTATTGCTAGTATTTTCTTGTTTTCCTTTTGAAGTTGCAAGGTTTGTAGTGATATCCTCTGTTTCATTCCTGACATTGATCATTTGTCTCTTCTCTCCTTTTTTCTTTCAGTCTGGCAAGAGTTTCATCAGTTTTATTGATCTTTTAAAACAACCTGCTCTTTGTTTCATTAATTTCCTCTATTGATTTTCTTTTTTCAAGTTCATTGATTTCTGTTCTTATCTTTATTCTTCCTTTCCTTTGCTTGCTTCCATTTAGTTTGTTCTTCTGTTTCTAGGTCTTGAAGTGGGAATTTAGATAAAGATTTGAGACTTTTTCTTTTTTCTGATGTATGCTTTTAGTGGTATAAAATTTCCTCCCGGAACTGTTTTAGCTGTGTATCACAAATTTTGATATGTTGTATTTTCCTTTTCATTCAGTTCAATGTATTTTTTGACTCTTTTGTTAAAGAGTCATCCTCTTTGACCCATGGCTCATTTAATAGTGTGTTGTTTACTTTCTGAGTGTTTGGGGGTGGGGGGGATGGAATTTTCCGTAACTTTCTGTTATTAATTTCCAGTTTAGTTTCATTTTGGTCAGACTCTGTATGATACCAATTCTTTTAAATTTGTTGCATTTTATTTTGTGGCCCAGGATATAGTTGATCTTGATATAAGTTCTGTGAGCACTTGAAAAGAGTGAGTTTTCTGCTTTTGTTGGGTAGTGTGTTCCATAAATGTTGATCAGATTTTATTGGGTGATGGTGATTTGAGTTCTTCTATAACCTTGCTTATTTCCGGTCTTGATAGAAGTGTTGAAAGAGGAGTGTTGAAGTCTCCAAACATCATTGTGGATTTGTCTATTTCTCCTTTCAGTTATATCAATTTTTGTTTCACATGTTTGCAGCTCCTTTGTTTGGTGCATGTACATTTAGAATTTTTATATTTCCTTTGTAGACTGACCCTTTTATCATTATACAATGTCCTTCTTTGAGTTTGATACATTGTTTTGCTCTAAGTCTACTTTATCTGATATCAATATAGCCACTTCTGCTTTCTTTTGATTAATATTTGCATGAAAAAATCTTTTTCCATTAATTTACTTTCAACTTGCTGTTATCGTTATCATATCATTATATTTGAAGTGAGTTTCTTGTATACAACATATGATTGGATCATGTTATTTAATTCACTCTGCCAATCTCTGATTTGCAATTGGTGCATTCAGACCATTTATATTTAATATAATTATTGATAAGTTTACTTTTTTCTGTTTGTTCTCTCTGTTTTTCATTTCTCTGTGTGTTTTTTTTTTTTTTTATTCCTGGCTTCTTCCAAGATACTTGAACATTTTTCAGAATTCTGTTTTGATATATCTAAAGTGTAGTTGAGTGCATTTCTTTCCTACAACATGTTTTAATTTTAATTTTTTAGGAGGTACCAGAGATTGAACCCAGGACCTCGTATATGGGAAGCAGGCGCTCAACCACTGAGCAACACCCATTCCCTCCTACAGCATTTTTAATGGTTACTCTAGTTATTAAGTTATATCTACTTAACTATTCAGTCTGCTGGTGTCATCATTTTACCAGTTTGAGAGTAATGTAGAAACCTTATGTCCCTTTACATTCCTTTACGTTCTTTCATTTATGACATAATTGTCTTAAATATCTTAGACATACATTTAGAACCACAGTATACAGTGTTTTTTGTTTTTACTGTCAAATGTAATTTAGAAATCTTAAGAGGAAAAGAAAAGTTTATTGTGTTTACTAGTATTTTACTTACTGTGTTTTTCTTTTTTCCTGAATGTCTAAGATATTTTCTTTTATCATTTCCTTTTTACTTAGAGAACTTCCTTTAGCAATTATTTTAGGGTAGGTCTGTTGGCAACCAATTCTCTTAGGCTTCCTTCATTAGAGAATGTCTTGATTTCCTCTTCATTATGAAGGATAGTTTCAGTGGAAAGAGGATTGTGTGTTGATATACTGCTTTTCTTACAGCACTTGAAAAATGTGCCACTTCCTTCTGGACTCCATGGTTACTGTCATTCAAATTGTTTTTCAGCTTAGGTAAGGTATTGTTTCTCTCTTGCTGCTTTCAGAAGTTTGAGCTATGTCTTGGTGTGGATTTTTGTGGTTTTGTCCAGTTTGGGGTTTGCTCAGCTTCTTGAATCTGTAAGTTTATATCTGTTGCAAAATTTGGGAAGTTTACAGCCATTAATTTTTTTAGTACTTTTTCAGCCATGCCCTCATTCTTCTCTCTTCTCTGTACTTTGATGACACTAAGGCTAGGTCTCTTGTTATAGTCCTACTGGGCCTGAGGCTCTGTTCATTTTTTCCACTCTATTTTCTCTCCATTTTCAGACTGAGTAATTTTGTTCCATCTTCCATTTCAATGATTATTTCCATTGTCCCCTCCGTTCTGTTGTTGAGCCCATCCATTGAGTTTTCATTTCGGTTTATATCTTTCTGTTCTAAAATTTACTTCAGATTTTGCTTTATAGCTTATTTTTTGCTGAGACTTTCTATTTCTTTGCTGGGACTTATTTATTTCCATTTGTTTGCTGAAACATTTTTATGACGGCTGTTTTAAAATCTTTGACAGTCATTGCAATGATGGATACAGGTCATTATATATTTTGTCAAAATTGTGCAGGGCAAAGTGTAAACTATAATGTAAACTATAGTTTCTGGCTAATACAATGTTTCAATATATGTTGGTCAATTGTAAAAATGTACCACACTAATGAAAGATGTTATTAATGTGGGAAAGTGTGGGAGGGGGTAGTGGTGAGGGTATATCGGAATCCTCTATTTTTTTGATGTAACATTTATGTAACCTAAAACTTCTTTAAAAATAATATATATATATTTAAAATATTTGTCAGATATTTCTAATATCGCTGTCATCTTGGTATTGGTATCTTCTGATTGTCTTTTTCCATTCAGTATGAGGTCTTCTTGTTTTTTTTTGATATAAGTCATTTTCGATTACAACCTGGGCATTTTGCATATTATTTTATGAGTCTCTAGGTCTTATTTTCACCTTTCATTTTAAGCTGTCTTTCTTTGACACTACTCCGACTGTGGAAGTGGGGGTGGGGTGGGGCACCGCCTGGGACTGCCAAGTGGGAGTAGAAATGCAGGTTCCTCACTAGGCCTCCATGACCCCCAAGGGGGTGGTTCCTTATTACATGTGGTCATGGGTGGGATTTCCAGGTCCTCACTAGACCACCACTGATACTGACTTTGAGGAGTAGGAGTGCCTCTAGCAGCACGGGGTATGGGAGTGGACTTGTTACCTCTGGATGAGGTCAAAGTCCTGGCGGTCTACTAGGCCTCTTTTGAGGGTAAGGGGACTTTGTTACCAGCTGGGGGCAGAAGTTCAGGCTTCTCTTTGGGCTCCTCTATCACTGTGGGGGTACAGAGGAGCTTGTTACTGCCTAGAAGAGATGAAAGTTCCAGCTCCCTACTCGGTCTTCTCTGACTCCACCCTTGCAGGAGGATTGAGGTGCTTTGTCATAGCCT
Organism: Chaetophractus vellerosus; assembly: GCA_004027955.1. Taxonomy (NCBI): domain Eukaryota; kingdom Metazoa; phylum Chordata; class Mammalia; order Cingulata; family Chlamyphoridae; genus Chaetophractus; species Chaetophractus vellerosus. The sequence continues at coordinate 3,029 of PVKH010008322.1, read as the reverse complement.
GGCGATGGTGGAGGTGAAGTCAAGGCTCCCCACTTGGCCTTTGCTGGCATGGTTTGGAATGGAGCCTTGGATTTTTCTGTGGCATTGAGCTGGAGTAGAAAGGTTATTATACAAGGTTTTCATTCACGTTAAAGGAAAGCTGCCCCTTTCTTTTGAACCTGTTGGTGTTACCAGGTTGCTGGTTTTTAAGCTCTAAGCCTTGGATATATGAGGCAAAAAGAAAACCCAGGGTACTTACCACTGTGCCTTTCTTCAGGTTTTGGGATCCTAGCCAGTCTGCATTCTCTCTACCTTTCAGTCTTATTTTATTTAGTGATTTTCTTATATGCAATGTCCTGGGAATTTAGTTTTATTTATTGGGAAGAATTGAGAAAAATACATCTACTCCATTTCCCCCAAAGCAGACATTTGCATAATCTTTTTAAAAGAACTTTTGTTAATTTGAAAGACATAAAAGGGAATCTTGTTTTAATTTGCATTGATTTTTTTCTTAAATGAAATCAGAGTTTTTGTATTTAATAACCAGTTTTATTTTCTTATTCTTTTTTCGCTCTTTATCTGTTGTAGTCCTAGCATTTTCTTCATTGATTTGTATGACCTTTTATTTTTTCCTTAATTAATTACTTAACTATTTTTGAGTAATCAATGTATATTCCTATGGAATTATTCTATAATCATGCATATCCACAAATATGTAAATATGTTTTAAATACAGATGGAGGTGGCTCCCCCACATTATTCTTCCTGAATATTCCTGGTCATTTTTGTACATTTAATATCTCAAATTGCTTAAGAATCAAAATTATTCAGAATCATTTCATTCCCTTCACCCTCTCCAGCTCCCTTTCAGAAACTCCTGTTGGTACTTTCATGAAGAGTTTATCAAATTTCTAGATTATTTTGTAAATGGCATTCTCTAAAACACTGAGTTTTCTTCTCCTAAAAGAAGATAACTTTTCCATTCATTCAAGTCCTCTTTATTGTCCTTAGCATTTGAAAACATTTTCTTCACAGAGATCTTGCACATATCTCATTAATTTCTTTGCTAAGTATCTTATTTTTTGCTGCTTTTGTGAATGGGATCTTTTATTTCATTTATTTTTTAAGTAGTTGCTAGATATGTTGGCTATTTTGTGGGTGTTTAAAAAATACTGAATTATCCTATTGTTTGTAATAGTTTTTTTCTGTTGATTCTTTTGTGTTTTCCAGGCATGCCATCATTCATTATCTGCAAGTAACGGCAAATTTACTTCACCCTTTCCAATTTTATACTCATAATCTGTTTTTCTTATCTAATGGCATGAGCTAGAACCTTCAAAACAACATTAAATACTTTACTCTGATGCAAATGGAAGCCTTGCCTTCTTCCCCCTGACTTTAATGAAATGCTTATACTTCTTCTTCCATTGAGCATTATGATGACTTTTAGATTGATGAATGTTTATCCACGAAATAGTAAATATTTCCATTTATTTATTCAATTCTACATTTGTCTTTCAGGAAAGTAATGTGATTTCATTCCCTATAGCGCTTGTACATATTTCTTATTAAGATTATTCTAGATATTTCATAGTTTTGTTGCATTTATTAATAAGATATTCCCTCCCATTATATTTCCTTTTAAATTTCCTTTTTCTGATTTAAAAAATGGTGGAAATATCAGAAAATACTTAAAAGTACAGAGAAAACACTGAAAGTGATTTTTAATTTTCAGACTTGAAATATTATGTATTGATATCTTATATCTGTCATTCCAGTCTTTTTAAAAAAATGTATTTATTTTTGAAAGACATTTAGATTACATAAAATGCTACATAAAAAAAATATAAGGGATTCTCATATTCCCCACTCCCCACACCTCCCACTTTTCCCTACATTAACAACTTCTTTCATTACTGTGGTACGTTCATTGCAATTGATGAACACATTTTGGAGCATTGCCACTAAGCATGGATTATAGTTTACGTTGTAGTTTACACTCTCTCCCTCTCAATTCTGTAGGTTATGGCAGGATATATAATGGCCTGCCTCTGTTGTTGCAATGTCATTCAGGTCAATTCCAAGTCCTGAAAATGCCCCCATATTGCACCTCTTTTTCCCTCTCCCTGACTTCAGCACCTCTAGTGGCCACTGTTTCTACATCAATGATATAAGTTATTCCATTGCTAGACTCACAATAGATCTATAGTAGAATACCAGTAAGTCTACTCTAGCCCATATTTTATTCCTCATTCTTGAGGATTCTGGGATGGTGATGCCCACTCCACCTCTAATTGAGAGGGGACTTCAATCCCATATGGCTGATGGATGGCACTCTCTTGCTTGCAGTTGTTGACACTCTTGGTTCCTTGGTAGGGTGGTTGTCCATCCTCACCTTCTTGTTAGTTGTCTTGGGTGAGTCTAATGAACTGGAGAGTAGGTGTTGCAACTCTGCTGAGGCTCAGGGCCCAGCTGGCACATGGACAGACCAGAGATTCAAGGCTCTTGGACATGTACCTACCAACTCCAGCACCAACTATAGGTTCAAATAAAAGGGACAGAAGAGGCATGTGTAGAGAAGTCACATCTGAGTCCAACTCTGTCACACTCAGGAGCACAATCTCCAAAGTAGGGCCCACTGGCAAGGCACCAAACTCCGGAGCTGTCTGCCATGACCGTAGGACCTGGGTGTTTCCAGAGCCCTCAGATGCCCCACTGTTTGGGATAGTATCTAATTTTGCTATCTATGAGATCCTGCTGAGAGGTGCATAAGCGTTACCTCTCTGATGACCTCCCGACTCACTTTCAAGTCTCTTAGCCATATAAACTCATTTGGCTTTACCCTTTCCCTCTTTTATTCAAGGCCTTTTTCCAGTTGTATCACCAGCCAGTGCTTGGTAGTAATCCCTCTGTGTGAGGGAGGCTCATCCCCTGGAGTCATGTCCCTCCCTGGTGGGGGAAGGTAATGCATTTATATGCTGAGTTTGGCTTAGAGAAAGGCCACATCTGAGCAACAAGGAGGCTCTCAGGAGGTAACTCTTAGGCACCCT
>PVKH010008321.1:0-19576 GCA_004027955.1 Chaetophractus vellerosus | reverse complement strand
CACAGAACACAAAAATGAACAAAGCAAGAGCAAGCAGAAAGGGAGGGATATGTAACAACAACAAAAAAAGATTAAAAAAAAAGTTTGTAAGTTCCAATAAAAACTTTGCAAATTCACCTTCATCTAATCACAATTCTTACACAGCACAGCAAAATGACTCATACTTCAAAAACAATGTTCAAAACAGAAAATTTAGTGATGAGTACATCCAAATTAGCTTTTTATTTATTAAAAATTAAGTCTGCTCACAACTGAAATATGTTTATCTGCTGAGGCCTGCTTACAAATAGTAACCTGAAACTTATTTTATGATGTAGTTCATAAATAAAAGACAATTATAAAAAATAAATCATTTTTAATTGAGAAAATTTTAAACATTCAGTCATTAAATCATCTTCTATTACTGGTGCCTTAACACCTAGTTAAATTTCAGTTTACATTTTAATATGTATTTGGTTCCTAAACTAAACACGATATATTCTTTTTGAGTTTACTTTTCACGAATTCTGCTTTTTCTTACATAATTAATTTAAAGTAAATTAAAAAGTATGCATCACACATAAAATGGGACAAAGTCAATATCTGGCTTTATTTATTATGAATGCTTTAAAGATTATACGGAAATGAATTTTATAATATAATTTTTACTAGCACACCAATCTGAAATAAAACGATTCTTTTACTTAAAAATTACCTGTTTTTTATATATATCATACCCAAATGAACTACTTTTTCAAAGACCTATGGGACTTCACAGAATTCGGTATTACTGAGAAAACGGTTTGGGAGACAGCTAGAAATTAAATAGAATAGGGAAATGGTGAATTGTGAGATGCATTTCATGATTGTCAGTTTAGGCCTTCTATGATCTGACCTTTGCCTGAGTGGTCTCATCTGCCGCTGGCCCCACGCTGATTGTAGCTAACCACGTGCAGTTAGTCCCTGAGCCCAGTCTCTGTCCTCTGTCCAGGCCACGCCTTCCTCTTGCCTCAGGCGGACTCCATCTAATGCCTAGAGGCTCCGCCCAGCCAAGGTCCTCCCCCTCATCCGGGCCTTTCCCCACTTGAGAGTCTGGTTTCCCACGGCGTCCTACGTAGAGCCCTCGGTGGCTCTTATTCTGCCTGCACCTCCGGGCCCAGGTAGGCTCCTTTGTCGCTCTTGGCACCCAGAAGGTGCTCAACAAGCATCTTCTAGGAAATGGGATCGGCTGAGCTGAGCTGAAAGCCTGCTGCCGAGTTGCCCGGAGCCGCCTTCTCCTATGCTGAGGCCCAGATGAAAACAGACACAAGAATTTAAATGAAGAGCAGTCATTTTTTTCAGCCAGCAGTGTAGTTTCTGTGGCCATATTTCAAATGATCTTCCTGACAATGTCCAAGTTTAGTCCAAGTATATTTGATAGCAAGGACTGCTATGAAGGAAGCTATAAGACTCCTGAAGTCTAGGGGGAAGGAAGCTTAGAAAAATCTTTTGTTGAAAAAAAGACAAGCATTGTAGCTTTCTGAAGTTATGACATTTTACCTTTGGATGATTTTCCTGGCATATACTATGGCTGAGGGTCAGAAGGGAAGTAAAGAAAGGAAGACAGTACAATACTCTCTATTATATGCATCACGTGGTGTCTTTTGGTTCAGTAGACAAAACAGCTTTAAAGTTCAAGGCTAATTCAAATTGGATTTTAGAAACACACAGTCTTAAAACATTTGTACCAAACTAAGGGATTACACTCTTATCTTATCCTCAGAAAAGCTTTTGAAGAAGTGGTGAAAAAAAGGTAGCTCAACTTTTAAATTGGGTCCTCAAAACTTGCTTGTCTGCAGCTCTATCCTCTGGCTGGCTGTCTATTATCAAAAGGTAAAATGTCTTAGACTATTGAAAAAAGGATTTGCATAAATTGCTTTCACCTGCTTCTTATATGAGGTTAATGAAATTGGAACAAAAAAGGAATGAATTCCCAAGCCCAGACCAGAACCTCAAAGCCCCCCAGAACAAACTTTCATGAGCCCCATTGAACTCAAGCTTGGAAAACTCTTTCACGGATAGAATCCTGCGAGTGGTAACACCTTCATCACAGCTCTTCTCTTGTAAATTTCCCAAGGAGATGGAGAAAATTCAGTCTGGCGGAATGCTATGCCCCATTCCTGGGGAGAGGGGGGTTAGGAGTACAATGATGATTAACTCCTCAGACAAAAGTGGGCACACAAAGGTTGTTGCTAGAAAGCAAACAATGGAGTTCTGAGTTATTACCCAGCCTTTTGAATCCAGGTAATAACACTGGAAAATGAAAATGAGCAGTGAGGAAAATATAAAAGATGAAAAAGTCAATAGTTACTTTGATACAATAATCTTTTGGACAGAAGCTTCATTAAGTAAAATATGTAATATTTTATTTTATCCGTCTGCCCATTTTGAATTTCATATATTTAAACAAAGGAAAAATACGAATTATCTTGGTCTAGATTTATTTTAGGAGGCAAATAGGAGCTCTGTGCACTACTTTCCAAGACAGTGGTTGGAGTTGCCACATCCTGCTGAGGGAGTTGGCAGTCTGCCAAGCCCACCACCCTGGCTTCTATCAGAGAAGTTCCACTTTTATTTGTCTCATGTATTGGAATACCTTGAAAGAATTCTCTTTGAAGAAAGATTTCTTTTGCTAAAACTTGTGTGAAGACCACCTCTTGGTCACAGCTTGGGAATTTTCGAGCAGAAGAGACATTGAAACCTGGATAACTTGCTCAAGGCTAGGCACTCTCCTGGTCCTGGGGGCATGCTAAGTAAAACAGTAGTCCCTGTATGCATGGAACTTTCAGCTTCTTGGAAAGTCAAATAATCACGCAAACATGTTAATTTCCAAGAAGAGCTCTGTGGTGCTTGAGAGGCTAGGAAAAAAAGGTGATTTGATGATCTCAGAGAGGTCAAGTGAAGCTCCCTGGTCTAGGCCAGGTCGAGGGGAAAAACAAATATGAGGATTCAAGAAGGCCCAGTGTGGCTGGCAAGAGGGAGCGTGGTGCAGGATGCTGCATCTTTGGGTGGGTGGAGGGTGATGGAGAGGCTGGTGCCATGATCGGATTCACCTCTTTCAAAGGTCACCCTGCCTGCACCGTGGAGAGTGGAGGGGAGCGTGGTGAGGGTGGATGAGGGAAGGCCAGTTAGGAGGCGACTGGAATCGTTCAAGCCAGAGATGGTGTATGGGTCAGGGCAGTGGTAGAGAGGGAGGGAAGTGGACATCGGGAAAATCTGACATCCGGGTGGTGGGTGAGCAAGGAGGACCTTCAAGGACGGTACCCGGACTTTCCCTTTGCACAAATGACCCAAGCTCTGAGATGATGAGCACTGGGAGAGAACTGATTTTTCGGGTGGCAGAGACCTTCACCTAGAGTTGCTGGGTAGGTTTACAGGGCATATGAAATCGTAAAGTTTTCTTTCTTTCTTTCTTTTGGAGAACAATAGACATAAGCGCTAAAGAGATTGTACAGTGTCACTCTGTCTTCAAGGAAAATGTGAAGCGACAAGGTAAATGTAGTCCATCTGCTTCAAGGGTCAATTTTATGGGGAGATTTAGGGAAAATTATTTTTTATTTCTTTTTTTAAAAATTATTTTTGGAAAATTATTTTTATATCACAATAAAAATGGCCATATCATGTAGTAGAGTGCCAAACTCACACACATTATAATCAGAGCAGGAAACAGAGCCTGGCAATTGTCAGCTCCAGGTCTAAAATCTTTCAGGACTGGCAACTGAGTACTAAGTAGCAGTGGTTTCACCCTAGTGCCTCAGATTCAAGTCCACCCTCTTGGCCCTGAGGATGCAGCAATGGTATCATGGTTGGACAATAGCATCCTGGAATAAAAGGTCCACTCATCAGAAAAATTTAATTTCCAGATTATTTTTTTTCACTCAATACAGTAAAAAATATATATAACATATATAACATAAAATTTGCCATTATAACCATTTTTAAGTATATCATGCAGTGACATTAATTATAGTCACAATGTCGCGCAATCACCACCATCATCTATTTCCAAAGTTTTTCATTATCCCAAACAGAAACTCTATACCCCATTAAGCAAAGAACACCCCCTCTCCCTCCGGTCCTGGTAACCTCTAATCTACTTTCTGTCTCTATGAAATTGCCTAGTCTAGATATTTCATATGAATGGAATCATAAATATTTGTCCTTTTCTGCCTGGCTTATTTCATAACATTTTCAATGTTCATCCATATTTTAGGATGTATCAGAACTTCATTCCTTTTTATAGCTGAATAATAGTCTATTGTATGTATATGTCACATTTTGTTTATCCATTCATCTCTTGATCGACTGGTAGTTTCTACCTTTTGGCTATTGTCAATATAGTGCTTCGAACCTTTACATACAGGTATCTGTTTGTGGCCCTGCTTTCGGTTCTTTTGGGTATATACCTAGGCGTGGGATTGCCAGGTCATATAGTAATTCTATGTTTAACATTTTGAGGAATGGCCAAACTGTTTTCTACAGAAGCTGCCTCATTTTACATTTCCATCAGCCATGGATGAGGGTTCCACTTTCTCCACTTTTTCCACATCCATGCCAACACTTGTATTTAGTTTTAAAGTTCATCTTATAAACCAACTAAAAAAAAGTTCCTATGATTTTTTTCCCCACACTTGGTCACTGTCTTTTCCTTCTCTCAGAAAATGGGAATAATGATACCTGGCGGTATTGTGTAAACTAAACAGGAATACGTTGAAAAGCACCTTGCACGCGTCAGGCACACAGGCAAGGCTCAGTAAGTGGTGGCCCCTGAGACCCTTTGCTGAGCTTCGTGGAACCTACTGCTTCTTGCTATGGAGTAAAATTGGCAATAAGGTCATGGCATTTTTCTTTCCACCTACTAGGATTTCATTACTGAGGTTTTACAAATATTTTGACTTCTCTTAAAATGCTATTAGAGGGCCGGCCATATAGCCCAGTGGATAGGGTGCCGGTATACCACATGGGAGGCCCCGGGTTCGGTTCCCGGGGACCTCTCCTAGCGGGCAGACCGCCTTGAGAAGGGCAAGCCGCCATGGGCGGGCCAGAGCCGCCGTGGACAGGGCAAAGCCGCCATGGGCAGGGCAGGTCGCCCGCGAATGAAGCGCAGCCAGCCACCCGCGAACTGAAGCAAAAAGCCGGCCGTGAATGGAAGCAGAAGCCGCCCACAAACGGGGAAAGGCGCGCCTGCGCAGTGACAGGCCTTGGCGCGTCGCCGCAACGGGAGGGAAGGGAGATATGTAATAAAATAAAATAAATCTTTAAAAAAAATGCTATTAGAATAAAACTAAGGTAGAATAAGATAAAACGATAATAACAATATGCTATTAGATCACTTTATGATAAAGGATCAGACTGCGTGGATTTATATAAAATATAATTAGCATGTAATAATTAGTTTTATAAAAGGATCCATGGGGGTTCTTTAAAATAGTATGCCCCTCCTAAGCGAGTCTCTTTTCGAACCCACTGGGATCTCCTGGTTAGTCATCTGAATGATTACTCTGCATAGAGCCTTCAACTACCCGGCTTTCTGGTCCTAAGGTTGCACTCTACCCCTGTAAAGTCCAGCTTGGATACATTCTGGAAAACTGCAAAACCGAGACCACAAATGCATTCTCTTTAATCTGTTGGCTCTCACTTGCTACTCAGCAAACCTTTTACTTACTCTTGATTATCTCTTTCTTTCATTCTTTTCAGTGGCTGGTCCAAAATGTTGCTACTTTTCCCAAACTCCCTATGTAACTCTAGTCTCCCATGCTCATAGTGGGCGATTTCACATCTAGCTGTCATGAGAAAATGGAGGTCACCAGACAAGTCTGTCATTTCTTCCCTGACTAAGGCAGGAAAAGAATTTTGCTTTTGATCAAGGAGAATCGTCTCACTTCTGCCTTGCAATGGCCCCACCATGCCTACCCCTTCTACCTGCATCTGTCTCTCTTCTAACTCTTTCCTATATTTCTCTATTTCCCAGTGTTTGCTCCACTGGTTCCTTCCTCCCAACATATAAACACATTGAGCTATGTAAAAAGCAAAATAAAACAAACAAAACTTAACAGCATACTTATTTAGATCCTTCATTTTCCTGAAACTGCTATCAGAAAGAAGACCTGAAGTCATAAAAAATGTACCCCAATCATACAATGTCTGTATGATTTCTCCTTATTAGGAATATATTGAGAATTTCCTTTGTGACTTAATGCCTGGTAAATTTGTTGAGAATATTCCATTTTGGAAAGGATTCATATCCTGCTTGTCGGGCAAAAAAATTATGCGTAATGTCTACTAGGTCAAGCTTGTTAATTGTGTTATTCAAATCCATCTTTGTCTTTACTTATTTTTTGTCTGCTTGATCTATCAATTTCTGAGAGAATTATGGTCTAAAGTCTCCGACTCTAACTGAATTACCCATTTGTTAAATTTCTATCAATTTTGCTTTGCATTGTTTAAGCTCTGTTGTTAGATGTCCAAAGGGCCAAGACTGCATAACTCCTATCACAAAGATAAAATATGTCTCTGTCCTAGTTAATGCTCTCTGCCTTGAAATACATTTCCTTTCTTTCTTTGGTTAACGTTGGCTTGATAAAACTTTTTTCATCCCTTTATTTATAATGTTTATGTGTTATGTATTATATACTTATATGATTTTTGGTCATTTGCTGTGCTTTACTTTCCTTTCCCATCTTCTTCACTTTCCATAAGTCATTAAGTCCCATGCTGCTTCCATCCTTCTGCTGCTGCATCACCTTCTCTCTCTTAGATTAATACAATAACTACTTAATTTCTCTCCTTACCTCCATTCTAAGCCATTTCCTAAGTTTTTTCCCCCACAAGATGAAAGTCTGTTCATGTTACTTTTTGACTTCAAATGTCTCAGGGGACACGTTCAGCCTTCTCGGTGTGGCCTGGATACTAGGCCTCCCACAAATTCACCCTTGATGCTTTTCTGGGGTTGAGTTGAGTTTCTTGCCATCTTGTCTCAGTTGGCACCCATCTCAAACTTTATGTCCCATTCACATAAAACTCCTTGTGGTTCCCAGTTCCCTTAATGAACCATGCTAATTTATGATTTGCCATTGCATTTTATGTGTCCCTTACCTAGAAAGTTCTTGTCAACCCTGTCCAATTGTCAAATACCTTTTTAACATTATATACCCTGAGCACACATTAACTCCTGCGTGAAGTCAGCTCTGACCTCCCAAGGAAGTTAAACCCTCCCTCCTTCCCACCATTTCTGCACCTTGTACATGGCTCTGTTTTAGCACTCTTTGCATTGTATTACAGCTATTTGCTTACAATATGTGTTGTGTAGCTACTAGAACAGTATCTGGCACAAAATAATTGCTCAATACAAATCTATTGGAAGAATGAATAAACTAATGAGATATCCTTGAAAACAAAGGCTATATTTTATTCATGTTTGTGTCTCAAGAACCTAGCACAGTAAATGACATATAGTTAATGCTCTATAAATGTTTATTCAATAAAAGCACCACTCAATATTTTTTAAAAAAGATTTACATGCAACTTTCAGTAACATGTAATAAGAGTGATAGACTTTTATAGTTAATTTTAGCTCTTTGAGTTTGCAATAGATATAAAGGGGAAGACAAAGAAACAATTTCAACATCTTCCAGCACCAGAGATGTACACATAATTTAACAACATTCCCATGACTAAACAGTGATTCAGCCAAGGCTCCCTGAATAAATACTTTTCTATTCTTAACTCTGCTCCCATCTAACTAAAATGTTACAAGATTATACTTACATCTGGAGTAAAGCCATTTTCATTTGGCTTTGAAATGGTAACACTAAACTCTTACGGTAATCATTGTGATAACCTAAGACAATAAGGGACATTTGAGATTGCCCAATCAACCCCACCCACATTAGGGATGAAGAATTTAGGACCATAAGGTGAGCTAGTTAGAGGCAAATCTCAAAGTAGACCACAGGCTTCTTGACTTCTGATCCAGTACTCATCAATATACCAACCTTTCATGATATTGATGTTGGCACTGGAGCCAGTCACATTGCTATTTAGAAAACTCACACATCTGAGATAATTAAATAGCAAGCCACTTATTGCCACCATGAAAGGGTCATCTCCTCCAAGTAAACTATAATTATGACACCAACCCTGTGGAGTGAAATTGCATGTGTTGCATTTAGCATCTCAAGTGCATCTAACTTAGTGGACCTTGGACAGAGCTGTAGTCATAGCAATGGCCCTCTAGGTAATGTCAGCCCTGCCTCTAACAGCTGTTAATGAGAATCGTGTGCACGCATTACTTTGAAAATGGCTTTAGTAGACAAAATTCATAACTTTCATCCTTAGTAAAAAGAATATATTACTTATTATTGCTCCTTGTGGCTCAGATAGTCTAACCTTGGGTACAGTATTCACGCTCACAGCTAGTTTAGCCATTTGACCAACGAGACTGGTCAAGCAGGCTTTTAATTTAGTCTAGAAAAATCAGCCAAAGTTTGTGTCATTGGGCTGAATTGATGAGTCAATTTGGCGAAAACAATCACCTTGATTGTGACTGTGGGCATAGTCTGGTTCTTGGCACCGTCACTGATTGTGCTGTGTCTGCCAGCGGTCCCCCAAATCGTTAAGAGAGTGGCTCAGAGGGAATTTGATTTTCCTCAGCTATGGGCATCTTATCTGGACTCACACTCAATTGAATGCAGGAGCCTAACGACTCTGGAGTGCATGTGAGTTGGTTTTGAAAATAAGGCTTAGAATTTGTCCCTTTGGGAATGCTTGATTGTTCAAAACAAAGTGAACGTTTTAAGAGAAATAACTGGGGCTAAAGTAAATGAAAGTCTATTTTTTTTAATTAAAAAAAGAATATGAAGGGGTCAGATGACACCAAAACCCTTCAAATTATAGAAAATTATTTAACTTTTAGGATGGGCTGGATTCTAAACTCTTTCGGGGCAAGTTCCATGCATTTTATTGTGTCAATCTTAGTATCTGATATATGGACGATGAACAGCAAATGTTGGGAATGAATGAATTCATTTGTTCATTTGTTTATTCAACAAGCAAATACTGAATGCCTTCGTAATAAATGAGTGGATTATATTGACTTTAGAGCGTTATTTGGATCTACAGCAATTTAAATAAATATCAGTGTACCCGTCAAGCTGTCTCAATGAGAAAAAATGTTCTGAGTCCATCCAGGTCACTTTCAGAGCAGGAGGTGAGATTGCTGATTCTCCAGATTGTGACAGGCCTCATAGGATAGGTCCATTTAGCAGACCCAGGTCCCAAATACCTACTCTTGAATTCTATGCTTTGAGAATGGTGTACTATGGGACAGGATGAATATGTTCTTGTTTTGCCTGGGACAGTACCAGTGCCTGCTGTCCTGGCGTAATTATTAATATACTTATGAACAATCCTGCTGGTAATATTACCCCTTGTATTGTTGCAAGTATCTCTGATTTGATGGTAAATTACATGGTCATGCTAATTATGGAATACCTCTCCTTATCAAATTCTCCACCTTCTTTTTTTCCTTCCCATCAATCAAATGAAGGAGAGCCATACATAGATGAAAATTCCAAGTTTAAACTTGGGCAAGATTTAGGGTTTAATTGTGGTCTTGCTGATTTGGAGGGTGCAAGGTGGTTTTGGGAATATAAGCGGTGCCTGTCTTTGAGTGGAAGAAGACGTGGCATCTTTCTTTTGACCATGAGAGCCATAATTTAAAATTTCTAATGTTTTCCTGATTTTATATATAGTTTGCTATTCATCTATCTCATGTGCAGTTCCCCCCATTTTGAGAAAAAAAAATAAGAAAAGTATATAATTCTACCAGTGCCAGTCTGGACACATATTGGTTTTGAAGCCAAGGGGTAACAGTTTCCCTCTACAAATGAAAAACTCCTCTCTACCTTGGTGAGATGGGGAAATGACATTTTTAAAGGGTAGAATAAATTTGCTCCTGCTTCAGCTGCCCTTTGCAGAGGCTTCTTGTGAGCTCCCAGGGCAATGCATCTTCTCAATAAGAAGAAAACTTAGCAAGTAATCACTCTGGGCATCTTGGATAAACATAAGTGAACCACGTCCCTGGGTCCAGCTGTATTTATTTCACACATTCATTAAAAAAGTTAATTTGACAAGTATTTCATGAAGCCTTAGCACACATTTTAAGTCTCTCACCAATTTTATCTGTACGTTTTCTCCTTCACTAGATAGCCTTGCAAGATTCTTCCCCTATTGAAGAACTAAGAAATCTAAGTTATCCCCAGCTTATGGACAAGTGTGGATATAGCCTCCTATAGTATCTTTTTGTGTTAATTATTTGAAGACTTTGTTCATTGAACCTGAGAATTACTTTAGCATAATCTGGTGCCCCTCAGACTTAGAGAAGCGCATGTCTTAGGAGTGAACCACACACACAACGGCGCTTGGGCACCTTGACAAGACCATCTACAGGAGGGAAAAGTTGCTGTGGCCTGGCACAGAACTCCAGAGGACGGACTGACTTCCCCAGTCATCTTCTATTAAGCAAAAGTGCCAGGAGCAAGTTACAAGGGCCCTGACCTCCATTCTCAGAAGGGGCTGGTGTGTCCCCTTTCTTAGTCCATTGTCCTGAGTTAAAGCATAGAAGCATTATCTTAAGAAAGGAGTTTCCCCCTCTATAACGGTGGTTAGGAATGGCAGTAATAGGACTATTAGCGTTAGCTTTATTAGCTTTTAGGTACATTTAGAGTACCGTTGTGTCCTGGCTGGGAAACTAGCCACAATTTCCAGGGCAAAATACACTGTGAGTTCCACAATAGCCTACTTAAGATGTCTGGAACAGAAGCTGATTACAAATGTAGGACACTGTGCATTAATCTACAAACGCTGCTATGGACTCCAAGGGTACATGACATCTGAGGTAAGCAGGGGGGTGTGTGGGGGGGTGGGTGTGTTTCATTACCTTGGACTCGAGCGCCCTGCTGACTGGTGGGCCTTGCCTGGGCCGGTGGCCTCTGGGGTCAAACAGGTACTAAAACAGAAGATCCTGCCATGCGTCCCCTCTTCTGTACCCCCACCCCAAGTCTTGTCCCTCTCCTAGGTCCCTTCTCATATGTACCTTAAAGGAGGGACAGCTGCTTGAGGGCTGTGCCCAGGCCTCATTCACCTCTCAACTCTTCATAGGGCCTCCGCATTCTTATGCATTGTTGCTATGTATTTATTTTATTGTACCACAAAAGCTTTCACCGTAAACAATATTAAGCATTCTTGGTACTATGTTCCTTTTTACAAAACTACCTGTGTTGTTTATTGCATTGATTAGAATAAGTATATCATAGCCACCTAAATATGCATCAATAGAAATACCACTGTATAGCAACAAGCTACTTAGTAACAATAGACAGCGCTTCTACGTGCATTGGGAAGGCTGATATTTCAATATTTATTGCTCTTGAATTCTAAAATATTTTAAAATAGGGAAAGGAAACACATTAGAAAGAAGAAAAACACTAGGGAAATGGAGCCTATGGTGACTTGGAGAAAAACATGTTCTTAAACTTAATCCGTTCCTGTGGGTGTGAACTGTGTCATGAGGTTACTTCAGTTAAGGTGTAGCCCAACTGAATCAGGATGGGTCTTAATCCTCTTACTGGAATCCTTTCTAAGCAGAATGAAATTCAAACGCACAGAGAGAAAGCGAGAGGGAGCAGCCAGAAACTGGTAGTCAACAGAACTGAGAACCCAGGAGAGGCTGCCATGTGCACTGCCACGTGACAGAAAAGCCCAGGGCCAAGGATTGCCAGCAGCCAGCTCCAGAACGCCACTGTCTTCTGGGAGAAAGCATCACCTTGGTGACACCTTGATTTTGGACTTCTCCTAGCCTCAAAACTGTGAGCCAATAAATTCCTGTTGTTTAAGCCAACCCACAACCCATTGCATGGTATTTGTTTTAGCAGCCAGGAAACTAAAACAGGGACTAAGAGTTGGTTATTGGCATGAAGTTTGTTTGCTGAACTGTAGAGCAAGGAAGATAGATTTAACGCTGGGGATTCATGGATTAATTTGGAATTTTGTGCCAGTGAAAGTTTTCAGAGTCTCCTGGTCCTAAAACCTCATTTGATCTAAGCCAAAACACAAGAGAAAATAAAAACACAAAAGTGAGCAGTGGGGTTGAATGAAGGCACTCTCTGCAATGATTTCTGGCTTGTTTCTGATATAACTAATGCTGAATTCCTCATAGGCAGACCAAATTTATGCTTAGGAAAACCACATTTTAAAATTTTAAATGAAATAATATGATATTTGAATTTTTAAGCATCAAAGTAGTCATCATGAGTCATGGGAAAATCTGACCTTTGTGTTAACTCTAGACAAGTATTTTATGGTTTAGGAGATATTATTTCTAATTATATAAATGGATAGGGGGACTATAGTCTTAAGATGTTCACAAGTCATAAATATGGAAGCAGAGGAAAGAGAACACTCCTGAATTATCTGAATTTAAGATTCAATTTTGTGTTAGGTTATTTTTATAGGCTCCTCAAATTTAGATAGTATCTTTATTCCAAGGAGCTTTGAGACTTTACACAGAAATTTGAATTTCTCTTCCCCAAATTCGTGTGAGACAGGGACACAAGTATTACTTTATAAAATATTTTCAAGATGAAGAACTAAAGCACAGTGAGATGAAGTGACTCTCCCAAGGTCATACCACTAATTCGTGATGTACCAAAGATTGAAGTGAACTTCCAGGGCTCTCATCTAGTCAGAAATTTCATTTCTTTAAATTGCCTAAACAACAGCAGTTCAATACTGCTGTTGTTTTGTTGAGAAGGGGGCAGGGTTACAGTGTAAGGCGGGAACTTCACATAGGCTTCTGATAAACTTTGCATTTTGAACAATCTCTAGAGCTAATTAATGGGAGGGTAGGAAGAATTCCATCTCTAAAGGGTCTGCTCTGGCTTCTTCTTTGCAACAAATCTTGGAGTAACATCTGTGCTACGTCTTCACTGGATCCCTAAAATAGAGTTCTGATGAATTAATAAACAGATCAGCACTTCAGATTGTAATTAGAGACCCTCCCCCCGCCCCCATGTTTTTGGAAGTTCACATCAGCATGATCAAGGGGCAAACATTCTTTGACAACCCAGTGTGTCAGCCTGCTTTCTCTGTATGGGAGATTAAAACACACAATCTTTACTCAAGGAAACCAAGATCAAGCACATGTAATTTGGAAGTTAATGATAAATATCTATTTGTTTCTAATTCACAACTGAACAAGCCATTGTACAGCCTTCTTTTAATAGGCTTCCTTATTATCAGGCTGACTGTCCTTGAGGTTTATTAAAAATAACTTTGGTTTTAGCACCTCTTTCTATGGCATGTTTTTTTCACTTTTAAAAACTACTAATCAATCAGTTATCAATCAATAATGAGTATTGATCTCACTATATCTTGAAGAAGTAAAATTAAAGGGCTGCCCTACTGCCACTGGCTATTGCTGCCCAACAGCAAACCCAAGGCTGAGAATCGATGAAGTAAGGCAGTTATCCAGAAATTGCCAACGGACTTCCCCTCCACTAGAGCCTCCAAGTAGAAGCTCTCCTTACTGAGCCTCAGAGCTCTATCTTTTCTCCTCTTGTGTCTTTGCTAACATGGTTACCTTCATCTGGGATGTTTCCTCTCTATCAAGCCCACTGCAAGCATGATTTCCTCCTGCCCTAGCTGTGGTGCTTGCTTCCTTGCCTCTCACTAGATGTTTGATGTTTTGAGGAGGGAGGGCAAGAACTCCATATACGTGACCCAAGCATAGATGAATGGATCCCCTCTCTCTGGGCAGCTCATTTCACTGACTGCAAATGGAGTCCTAAGCTATGAGGGAGAAAGGAGACACCTATTCGGCTGGCCAAATCATGAGCTGCTTGATTCATGGGAAGAAGGATATTGCAGGCAACTCATCAACTTTTATGTCTCCCGGGCTTCCATAACACTTCTCAGTATTGCTCCTAAAGTCCCTAGCATTTCTTATCTTGCATCACTATTATCTGCTCATCTTTCCTCTTAGACATAGGCTCCTTAAGGGTAGACAATGATTCGTTTTTGCATTCTCCCTCAGGTTGTAGAAGTTCAATAAATAATGACCCAATTAATTAATGTATACAGTAAGATATTGTAGAGACCAATCTAGATGGACTCCCTTTCTGCATGGATGTTCTGGGGGTGTGTTGACAAATATTTAAATAATTAAATGCATTTCCTTCCTAGACATCTTTCTCCAAGATGTTTGACTACACTTAGAATGATTTCAAATAAGCTTTTGTCCATAACTATAACTAGTCTGAATATGTTGGCTGATGTGAACCATCAAAATGGTCAAAGTGGTTGTTTTTGCATATGTCAACCAAAACCATAGTTGGCTTGGGCATCAAGCTACATGGCTGTACATAGACATGGCAGCCTTGAGATGTTTTTGAAAAGGGAGAAATTAATGTAGTCAGTTTCTCTGTTATAATTAGGGTAGAAAATATTGTTTAGATTGTGATGGTATCCATCCAATAGTTTTGGAGCTACAGTGAGATTACCAAATGAATTGACTTTTGTTTTTCAATTCCAGAAGTGAGTGGATTTCTAGATTTGCAATTGATGGGACAATTTATTAATGAAGATGGCAGTGCAGCTGTAAATGCTGTGGAAACCCAGCACGCAGGATTTTGGAGGCCCAAGGCACTCTACAAAGTTGCGTACACCCCAAGGTTGAGAGCTCTGAGTTCTACAGCTCACCCTGCTTCTAGGGGAAAGGGAGCATAGGCCCAAACCTCTGTGTGCAACTCCGACTCAAGAAATGGGTGTGTCGTTGTTCCAAATTCCAAATTCACCAAATGACCCACTGAGTGTCCTTGTGATCTTTTATTAGCTAGCTTGACAAATTGGCCAGACAGACACAATTTAAGTGAGATGATGCCAATTTGGAAGTTAGTCTCTTCTTACTCATAGCTTTCACTTGCAATTTCTAAATACTAATAGTTAATACTAGGAAAAGGACTATTCTACCACTAAATTAAATATATCTTAGCAAGGCTTCAGTAGCACATTAAAATGATAAATTAATCCGACCACAGTACTCTAAGCTAAGGATGCGATTGCATTACCTATGGTGGAGGAAACCTTTTTAACTAATTGACCCACTCAATTAGCTTGAGCATCTCCACTCATCTGGCTCCTGGTGGAAAGTTCTAGAGATACTCACAGGTCTGAAATCTCCTGAGGCTAGAATGAGGGGAAACTGCACTAGGAGCCAACCACCATCTATTGTCAATGATTTAAAAGCAATGGGCTGTAGGCTTGAATGTCAGCTGCCTTTGAAAAGCAAGGTTTTTTTTTTTTTAAAAAAAAGAAAGAAAGAAAGAAAGAAAGAAAAGCAAGGTTTGATAATAGGGTTGGACCTACTCTAAATCTTCCAAACAAAACTGTGAATCTGAATCTGGAGTACTGCCTGCTCACGGTTGAAATGGCCCATGGTTTGTTTGTATCCCAGCTGATTTGCTGCTGTATTAATGAGATACACTCAGTAGCCTGAGTGAGGATTGTGCTTCCCAGCCTACCAGTGGCATCGGTACAGAATATTCCATATTGTTCTCTTCTCATTTTTCACCCATGCTTAAATGAGATAAATATTTCCTGGTTGACTGAGTTAGGTTCTTAGCAGGGACCCTATCAAGGACTCCAAAGAGCAGCTAAATTTGTCTTTGCACATCAACTGAGTTTACTTTTGCCATTTTTATTGGTCAATAATATAACAAGTAAAGTATGTATTCCATTTGATGGTTTTCTGTTATACTACCCTGACACAGCTTAGAATCGCTAATATTCAATACTGTCTGGATCAGTTTTACATTTTCTATTTTTTTATAAAGTCCTTAATTCAACAAATATTTATTGAACAGCTACTATGTTTTAGTTATAGGAATGCAGTAAATTTAGTGGAGGAGATGAAGTATAAACAAATGAACAAGAAATGGTAGAGGTTGTGATAAGAGCAAATGCAGTGGGAACTATGATGGAGTATGTAGGAGTGGGCTGGGGAAGGGACAGCTAATTTAGCTAGGGTAGTCAGAAAAGTATTCCTAGGTATTGAATTAGATTAAAAAGTTTTGAAAGTCAAATAAATGTAAGATATTGGGACATCAACCTAAACGTGAGGGTGATTGGGGACCCCATTATAGTGCATGCTTTAATAGACCGGAGCCCTCCATTCTTACCATTCATTGAATCTATTGTGTGGAAGCTATAACAAAAATGGAATACACTCTGGAAATAATAAATTATTCTTTTGTGAATATGCCCAGAATTCCATTTGGAAATTAAAAAATGAAATATAATTTGTTATTTAAAACACAAATAGAGTTATAGTATAATAGAGTAGCCTCCTATATCCTCAATTTAAGATAGGAGATTGGGTCTGCTTTTGAATTTCAGAAAGTAATAAAAAGCTGCTCTTTTCATATTTAAATGTGTGAGGCATTTTAGTGCTATTAGAATATACATATAAGAGAAGAGATGAGAGAATACACAGAACAACTATATTTGTCTGGTGTATATGGTATCAGGCTGAAGGTAAGCAAACATATTTCTGTTGTCCTTATCACACAGATATGTCCAAGCAAAACAAATGAAAAAGTGAAGCAAAATGGATTAAAACAGCTCTTATCTGAATGATTCAGGACTCTCTCCCCAGCCTGGGAAGAGTTTCATTCGGCCTCGTTCCCCAGTTGCCCAGGATTACTGAGGAAGCATGTCAGTGCGGGACCATGGAGTGTTTTGCCTCCGACAGAGCAGAGTGCTGGAGCCCAGAGGCTTGCTGGCTGTTTCCTGCCTCTCGCCTCACACTTCTGCCTCCACGCAGCCACAGCTCGCTATTTGAGTCACACGTTCCTTGTAGGGAATCGAAGTGCCGAATTGTCTGGGAGTTCCCAGGACACTTCATCTGAGGGGCGTGAGCTAGACACAGATGCTCAACTCCTGTTTGCAAGGAAGGAAACTAAGATTTAGAGACTGAGAAAGGACCTGAGGTGATCCAGCCCCAGCATCAATCTGGGGAAGAAATGGAGAAGCGTGGGGATGTGCCGAGCTCATCTGATTAGTAACTACAGCACGTGACCACCCCGCCCCCGGCTTCCAGGCCACCGATCTTCCTATTTTTCTCCCTGAGCAACACGGGTTGTTATGGTTCAACCCATTAATCTGCCCTGGTGAGGGTGTTTTTCTGGAGGCTAAAATAATTTGTCTCTCACTAAATCTGCAACCCTCTAGAATATAAATATCTCTACTCTGCACAGTACAAAAGGGAAAACCTCATAGTAGAATGATGGCATGGTGAGTGAGAGAGAGACCGGCTGTCTAGGCAGAGGCTCCTAGCTTCTTACAAAACTCCCTTTCTCCTCCTCTTCTCACTTCCTTGCTCCTTCTCATCGTTGACGCTCATTTTCCCGGAGGAATAGACAGGCAGGGGAAAGGGTGACTATGATAATGCTAGGAGGGTGCTGGTGAGGACTCTGCATTCCTTTAACTTCTTCTCACTCTGACCATGGATTTGGGTGCTCAGGAAATATTTGTGGGGTAGAGTTGCCAGGGTAACACACCTTGCAATGCTCAGGAGAGTTTGCCTCAGCTGGGATGGCGGCAAAAGGTCCAAACAAATACAACTCCTGCTCATTTCTGGGAGTGGGCTACATCACAGAAAATACATGCAGATGCACTTGCAGCTCTTGGTCTTACCACCCTCTACAGCTTTTCCTTTTATCCCAAGGAGGGACAGAACATGGGTGCACAGAGAACATCCACTATTCCTAAGCACCCAGAGCTCTCCACAGGGCTTCATGGATCAGTTTTTCACTGTCTGTCCAAGCCCTTGGAGACAAGGGACCCCACCCCATTCGTTTCTGCATTCAGAGAGCCTAGGAATATTCCAGATATTTGTTGCATAAGTGATCTTTACGAGAGCTTTATGTATCTGTAAATCAAGCCTGGCCGTTACATTTGATTCCTAGTCCAGAATACATTGGAAATTGGGTCTTGTTAGGGAATCCAACAAGTCATTCTAATTTCCCAGTATGTTTGGTCATAATAAATGATTTGCTATTCATGAGGCTGGTAATTATTTTCTACATTGGAATTGGAGGATTAAAAAGAGGAGGAAATGAAAATCTCTGCATATTTCTGTGAGTCCTGCCCTATGTGAAGAAATTCCTCTCGTAATCATTGATTTTCTTTAGCCTGGGGAAAATAAGCAAACAGGCAATACTTCACTACTTAAGTCCCGCCCCACCCCCAGGTCTTCAAAGATTCTGTATCCTTCAGCAAAGACCAGAATTCAGTGTTCAGAGTTAACTGTTTCTAATTAGATCGGGGTCCCAGTTTTGGGGGAGTGCAGGGCTGGCTTTGAACATGCGGAGTGCCCCACGTGGGGAAACGCTTAGCTATGGTGTTGGGGAGGTGTCTGCGAGCTTCCTATTCTGTGATATTGAAAACCCAGCCGAAGCTCTTGCCGTGATGGAGGTGATGGAGCGAGCCCAATGGGAGGTCCCGTTTGTGTGATTACCCTCTGTTTCAACCTGGATGTGGGCCCGTGGCTTTTCTTATCCCTCGCTCTACCCAGTCTGGGCAAACAGCAGGAGCTGTTTAGTGCTTGCGTGGCCCTCACGTGCAGAGGCAAAGAACAAAGGGAAACAGGGATTTGGCTTCTGTCTGTCTTGTATTGCAGAATATGAACCTGACTAGGTAACTTCAGCTCAAAAAACCCACAATCATTTATGGTTCCCTGCTGAGTTACCACGTCCAGATTCTGCCCAGTTGTTTGCAGAGAGAGGTCTGAATGCTAAATTAGCATTTGGCTAATCTGGTGTTTGGGGGTCTAGTCCTGTCCAGGAGAGAAATGGGCTGGCCCCACCTGTGCTCTCATTGCAACAGGACTGCGACCCAGCGCCCTGGATATATGAGCGCACGGTGGAGCTCCCCTCCTTGTAGGAGCTGTGTCTGCTTGAGGGCCTGAGGGCCAGGATAACCTGCAACTGGCTCCACTGCTCACTGGGTTGCAAATCAATCTCACTTAGATAAAAGTCTAATTTTCATAAAGACCATGATATAATCCAGGCAAATATACTGACTTCTGAAAATGGATGCAGGCCTTCTCAGCTGGGCCTGCATATAGAAATTTTGTGAAGGCTTTAATATTTGTGGTGGCAGAAAGGAGATATTTAGTGAAGAGCAAAATAATTCATGGTACTTCAAAGCTCAGATTTATTTTAACTTTTTTCTTGCTCTAGCTCAAGTGGGAAGTAGGCTGAGAGGAGAAGAGCCCCCAGATCGTGAATCTGAGGCAGGCAGGGACCCTGAAATACAGACATGAGGGCTCACTCCATCCACGTCGTCAGGAGAATTGAGTGAGGCTTCGTCTCCCACGCCTGCTGCTCTAAACACTGGTGTGGCAGGTAATTGAGGAAGGGGACACAACACAAGTGTTCTTTAGTCAAATAAAATTGGGAAAGGCTGAGTTAAAAAAACAGGTCTTTTTTTTTTTTTTTTT